>JAXQQM020077099.1:0-150486 GCA_034641835.2 Pinus albicaulis | reverse complement strand
CTCGTTTGTGTTGTTTTATTGATTTTTTTGAAATACCTGATTTCCTATAGTTATGGAAGTTGAATGGTTAATTTCTAGAGCTTCACTTGAATCTTTTGTTGCTGGAACTGCAACTTCTGAGTACATCTTTACTTCATCTAGTTTGTCCTCTTCTTGAGTTGTGATATTGATTGGATCGATATTTGTTGTTTTTTCGTCAACTTGAATTTTTATATTTGATGATTCCTTCTCTATAAGTTGTTGTACCTTGTTTTCTTATGACTTCTTGTACTTCTTAAGCTCCTTAATTTGCGTCAGTAATTTTTCACTATGGTCTTTACGCCGAGAGACTTATCAGTTTTGTCAATGGTGATCTTGTCAATTTTTCTTTGCATATTTTGTAGTACTTTTTCACATTCTTAAAAATTTATTTTTGAAATATCTTGTATGTCTTCTGGTGTTATTGAATTTGGCCTCACTGTAATACCTTCTAGTGTTTTTTTTTTTTTTTTGTATGAAAATGTCAAAAACTTCTTTTTCGTATTTAAGATGAAGGACCCTAGGGTTTCCATCCATGTTGATCTCAAAATAATGTCACTTTGATCATTCCATAGAGATTGAACAGAGAATTGCGATATAAATGTATAATCTCCAATGTTTAATTGCAAATTAATTATTTGGTATTGTTTTTTGTAAAAGAAGTCTAATTCTTCGATTATATTTAACTCGGGAATAACCAATTGGTTTGCAATTATAGGGTTTATATAATTGTTACTTTCAGCGGGAGAGATAGAAATAGTAGCATTTTTCCTGCGAGAGTTCCCTTAATTTTAAATAGCACTTTAGCATAGCTGGGTAAGTTTTCTGGAAATCTTTCTTCCTTTAGTTTTGTCTTGGAATCCATGTTGTATTCGTTAATAATTTTGTCAAATGATACTTTGACTATGAAGCTTATGTATCCCTTTGTAACCAATGGATTATGCAAGTGAAAATACACTTTTCTTCAATATGCCTTGTATTATACTCTATCCTTATTTGAATAAGGCTCTTTTTTTTTTTTTTAATTTTCAAAAACTTAAATATATATATATATATTTTCCTTTTAATACAATTTGATCCCTTTTAAATTTTTCATTTCTTAATTTTTAGTGGATATATATATATATATATATATATATATATATATGCAAAAGTCTCCTCTACAAGACTTGGGAATAATTAAATATTCTCTTTTGACTTTTTCAAAAAACGTGTTAAACTCTCTTAAATTACCCTTGTTAACAAAGTAAAGAAATTTGTGATGAGACGTGACCGTATGGTCAGTCACGTGGAAAGGAAGTTAATGTGTTGTAAACCAACCTAGATTCATCTTAAATCCGGATCTATCAAGCGCCGAGAGGGATCAAATCTTTCGAGGTGCAAACCTTTCCTCAAGTTTTGCACTCAAATAGGATTAGAAATCGCCATCTACACTAAAATCAATGCATCTAGTGCAAGAAATATTCTTCCCTCTCTCCCCCTTCCATCTATATCTATATCTCCCTTCATCTCTCCCTCTTGATATCTCTATTTCACCCCCCCAAACAAACACGCTTTCTCAATCCATATCTATCAATCTCTCTGCCCCTCCCTACCTCTCTCTATCTCTCTCTTCTTCCCTCCATTTACCTTCCATCAATATATCTATCTCCCTCTGTATCTCTATATCACCCCGAAACATACACTCTTTTTCCAATCTCTCTCTCTATCCCTCCCTCCTCATCCTCCTCTCTCTCTCTCTTCCCCTCCAACTTCATCTCTCTTTCCCTCCCTCTCTCTACTCTCTGTTCCTTCCTCTCTCTCGCTTTCTCTCCCACCTCTCTCTCTCTCTCTTTACCCTCCAATTCTCTTACTATATCCCTCCCTTCTCTCCATCTTTCCTTCTTTGTCTCTTTGTCTCACCTCCAAACATACACACTCTCTCTCCATCTCTCCCTTGTCACTCCCTCTCTCTCTCCACTTCTCACAATCTATGTCTTTCTTATTCCCTCCCTTTCTCCCCCTCCAACTCCATCTCTCTATCCCTCCCTCTCCCCTGCTCTCTCCCTCCCTTTCTGTCTCCCCCTTTCTCTCCTACCTCCATCTCTCTTCTCCCATCTCTCTCTCTCTTTGCCCTCTAATCCGCTCTCTTCCCCCATTACTCCTCCTCTCTCTCATCCTTACTCTCCTACCTCCCTCTCTCTTCCCCATCACTCTCTCTCTCTCTCTCTCTCTCTCTCTCTCTATTTTCCCTCCAATCCTCTTTCTTTCTTTTCTCTCCATTCCCCTCCCTCTCTCTCTCTATTTGCCCCCCAATCCTCTCTCTCTCTTTGCCCTTCTATCCTCTCTCTTCCCCCATCACTCTCTCTCTCTCTCCAACTATGTTACTATTTCCCTTCCTCTCTCCTTCTCTCTCCTTTTGTCCCCCCTTCTCTCCATCTCTCCTTCTTTGTCTCTTTATCTCACCCCTAAACATACACACTCTCTCTCCATCTCTCCCTTGTAAGTCCATTTCTCTCTCCACTTCTCACTCTCTATGTATTTCTTCTTCCCTCCCTCTTTCCCCCTCCAACTCCATCTCTCTATCCCTCCCTCTCTCCTCTCTCTCGTCCTTCCTCTCTCTCCCTTTCTCTCCTACCTCCCTCTCTCCCCCCATCTCTCTCTTTCTCTCTCTCTCTACTCTCCAATCCTCTCACTATCTCCCTCCCTCTCTCCTTCTCTCTCTCCCCCTTCCATCTTTGTGTCTCCCTCTCCCTCTCTTACCTTTCTCTACCTCTCTCACTTCTCTCCCTCTCTCTCTCTTCATTCCTTCTCTCCCCTCTCCTTCAGTTTATCTCCATCTCTCCCTTGTGACTCCCCCTATCTCTCCACTTGTATCACTCTATGTCTTTGTTCTTCCTTCCCATATATATCTTGAGTTAAATCAATATCATGATATATTAATATATATTATAATATAACAAATTTAATATTGTATTAATCCAAATGTATTAAATTTAATAATATTAATATGAATATTAGAATTAATAATAATATTGATATTAATCTTTTAATATTAATATTAAGGTTAATAATGTTTTTTTTTGCATGGTATTAATAATAATTTGGCCCATGTTATTTGGCTCATAAGCTTCACCTAAATAAAACCTCTTTTTTGAGTGTTAGTAAATATAAAATGATTATGGAGTAAATATAAAAAAGAGGTTTTATTTATTTACCATACCTCTGTTTTATTTATATTTTATTTATTTACCATACCTCTTTTATTTACCATGGTATTTGGCTCATAAGCTTGGTATATAATTCGATGTTGATTTCTAATCCTATTTGATATATTTTTATTTATTTACCATACCTCATTATACGTCTTTTATATTTATTTATTTACCATACCTCTTTTATAAATATGGTATTTGGCCCATGGTATTTAGCCCATGGTATTAAAATGGTATTTTTCCCATAGGCTTCACCTAAATAAAACCTCTTTTTTGAGTTTTCGTAAATATAAAGAGGTTTATGGAGTAAATATAAAAATAGATTTTATTTATTTGGCATACTTTTAATTTATTTATATTTTTATTTATTTACCATACCTCTGGAGTAAGTATAATAAGATGTTTTATTTATTTTACATACCTTCCAGCTTTATTTTTTATTTTTATTTATTTACCATACCTCTTTTTTTTTGAGTGTTTGTAACCCTCTTTATATTTTAAATTTATATTGTGTTTATATATAATAATAATTAGGTTGATTTTTAAATAGGGCCGACATTAGATTAAAAAAGTTAAATGTTAAACATTTTTTTTTGTAAGTTAGGCTAAACTATATTGAAATCATAAAAGAAACTTTATAGAGGCTATGGGTAGGATGGCAAGCAGTACTTAGCCAATCCCTGCCTTGGAAGTTTTCAAAATAAACCATGTTTGGGGCTGGCTCATGGGAGGAAACCAACCCCTTAAGAGAGTCAATCAGTTTTGATTTACAAAATATTGAATGACACATGAAAACAAAATAGCTGAAGTATGTCTTGAGAAGACAAAATTCACAGATGAAACTTGCTAACGAGCAGTTATGGAGTTCCTTCATCTTCCTCCGTCGCGTGGTCCTCCTCCTCAATCAGGCATCCATATTCTCTTGCAATGGCTTCCTCCTCAGCTATGGGCGCACGAGAAGGCTGCGGAGGGGCTGAGTGGACGATGGGAGCAACATGATACTCAACATTGGGAACTCTGGTCCAGATGCCATCCGAGTCCATAATCCAAACATCTGTCTCCTCCTCCGTAAGCTCATGGACCGGAAGCGGTTCAATTTTCCGGGGTGTCAATGGCTCAAATTGCGCAATGGTGGATTTTTTGCGGCCTCTTCTGCCCTTAGGCTTCTCCGACAACTGAACAATCTCCTCCTGAGTGCTGTCAGGCATTTTGGTAGCCGACATATCATGGCATCCTGATGAAGATCCTTCGTTGGATTCCAGACGTTGGTCTTGGCCACGGTGAGAGCGGCAAAAGAGCACCCCTTTGTAGCTGCCCTTGATGGGCTTTTGATGTTGGCGCGGGGCCATGGAGAGGCTATCGAGCAGAGCATGGGTAGCTGGTTGTGAGACAAGGCAGAGTGCAGGGGGCGCGTAGCAGGGGGGCTCGCAGCAGGGAGGCACACAGGGGGAGGGGTGCACAGCAGGGGGGCGCGCAGTAAGGGCCTCGCAGAGCGGGGGCACGCAACAGGGGGAGCAATGGCGGTGGTGACGTGCGAGGTAGGTTGGAGCAGCAACAAACTGGCGGAAAGAGGGTCAACGAAGGTAGAGAGAGCTCGCAAAACCGATTGGAGCAGCAATGAAATGGCTGATTGAGGAGCCTCTGTGCCTTTTGAAGGCATGAGGCACTGAATTTGAGCGTAGAGGCAGGGAGGGACAATCCAAGTGAGCTTGCATGTACCCGCATGTGATGTGTGGTGTGTCGAGAGGCCAAGTGTGGCAGAGCTCCGACAAAATTTGTTAGCGATTTGAGTTTCCGCATCATGTAGGAGTTGGCGTTGCAGGGCGACGTCAGACTAATCATGGGAGGAACTGTCCTCGCTCGTTTTGGAGATTTCACCCGCATCCGGGGAATGTTAAACATTAGTTTACGTTTACATTTACATTTACATGTTTATGTTTTTATGTGAGATCTACCCCCATACTGGGCTGTAGAGTGCCTTTCGGCACAACAAAACGATTTATTCACAATTTCCACGTTTTTTAAGCATTCCGACTTAATTTTTCCTACAGTGATGATCTAGTAGAACTGAAATTCTTGGCATTGGAGAATCGAGTCGTGGTATGAAATCTTGGAGAATAAATTAAAAAATATCAAATGGAGCGAACAAAGTTCGTACCTCAAGTCAAATATTCCATAAGACTTGGAATATGTAGATATCCATTAAGGATACAAATATTATATATAAAATGTATGAATAAGAATGATGATTACAATTGAGAAATGAGGGCCTGCTTATATACAAGGCATGTGCCTCTTCATGGAGGGTCATGTCCCACTTAGATATGCCTCTTTAGTACTGATTACTAATTATTACAATTATCATTATTATATATATATATATTATTCATAGCAGTCCACCTTAAAGAGCCTACATAAAGGAGGAAACTCGACCTCCTTGAAGCACACTCATTCATCACTAATTTTAGCGAAAGAGGAAGAAGACCAAGAAGAATTTTGTTTGGGCTATTTCTCTCTCACACGTGCAAAGGAGGACTAGGGTTTCTGCAACAAATCTAGGGTTATTTGTCTACAAGTTTGATCTTGGAGAAAATAAAACAAGAAGGTCAAACGAAGGTCACTAGAGGTCATCCTTAAGCTCCAAAAGTCAGAGAAAGGCAAGCGAAGTTCTAAGGAGGCCTTGGAAGGAAACTCGAGGCTCACATGCGTGGCAACAACAGTTGTAGAAGGGCCGAAAATTTCAAGTCTGCAATGGAGGTCGGAATTCTACAACAGAAGGTCGAAGTTGTGCTACTGGAAGAGATTTGACTGGGTTTCGACTGGATCAAGGATAACATATCATCTAGAGAGGTTGGTATTGGTCTTGGAAGGTATTGGTCTGAGTCTAAAGGTCTTGGAATTCGTCAATTCAAGAATTTGTAAGGAAGAGAAGAGATTTGCAGGTTTTGCTCTCAAGTGGAGAGGTTTTGGCCTTGGCTTGCAACCTATATTCTGTGTTCTTGTGATTCTGTTTTGGTAGCTGATGTGAAAATTCCGTCACTCAGAATCCTACTGCAGCAACTAATTAGATTTCTTCTATTTTTTATTCAACTGAACATATTATTTATCGTGTACTACGATAAATATCGAAATCAATACACAACAACGCTCACAAATAAATACTACGGAAAATTAATACAACGCAGGAAAAACTAGATGCACACACACAAGTACACAATTATTTTTAGAGTAAGTCCCTAGAAAAAACCCAACTTGGGAAAACCGGTGCAACAACTGAGGGTTTTAATATTAAGCAGTAGCAAATCTGAGTACAAATCTTTGGATGCCCAGACTGACTATTCAATACAGAGAAAAATCTGACCAACAATCTAGTGAGAAAATTATACTTCCACGGGTGATCCGACACTGACCTTAGCTCTAAAAGAGCTGCTCTGCGTAGTGACTTCGTCACCCTACGCAGTTCTGCATCCCACAACTGGGAGCACTCGTTCCCCTTGCCTCAGGTCTTCTGTTGTCTGGAAACTGGACCCTCCTGGCCTCTAGAAAATCTCTCCGGCTTCTGCCACCGAATCAACTCTGTCTCCCAGCAAAAGTTCGGATTCCCTCTGAAGAACGGCGCAGCCTTTGCGTGGCCTCTGCGTTGCCTCTTTATGGAATTGCTGCCTCTCTCCTATCCACTCTCTAGATTTGGAAAAATTTCCTCCGACAATGCTATCTTTGCCCCTCTCTCATTGCAATGAGCTCAATGACTCTCTCTCCGGCAGCTTAGCGCTGCTACTCTGGAAAATCGATCTACCAGCGAGTTCGATCTCTCTCTCGATGTCTCTCTCGGTGTGTTCTCAAATTTCCCATCGAGTTCCTTCTTACAATCTCTCGTTGAGTTATCAACGACCAAGATTATATCTTAATTGATGGCTCAGATTAACTTGGACTCGATCTACGCCTTTCTCTAGAAGATTCGCACCCAACTTAATTAATACCCTTTAATTAATCATATTTCCATAGTTTATACTTAGGAAATATGAGAAACTGATTAATTATTTTAATTAAGTCACTTCTGCGTGGAATTTCCCCAAACGATTTCTGTGTCTTGGAGAATGCACGTGTCTTAGCCTCTTTGCAAAATCTCAAGGCTAGAGCACAACCGATGCTACAAAAATCAACACTCCCTCTTAGCAAGGAATGTGCTCTAGTATCACTGCCACTTGATAGCAATACTCTGATTATGCACCATCTCCTGCTGCGTTGCTGATGTCTGGCTCTACTGCCCACCAACTACTACGCAACTCTGATTCTGCTGTTGACCCCGTATACTGCTGCAAACTACTGCATCTGCACTGCAACTTTGTTGCTGATGCCAACTACTGCATCTGCACTGCAAATCTGTTGCTGCTGCCACTGCAACATCTACAACTATCTCTCATCTGTTGTTGCTGCTACTACTGCGGCTGAGAGATGTCCATCATACTGAACTAACTGTGTTCAGTCTTATGCATTTGTCACCCGAGTTCTAACTGCTGCTAGTCTCTGCGCTGCTGTTGACTCTGCACTGTGCCAACTGCACTGCTGCCAACTCTGCTCTGGGTTGCTTAGTCCTGACTGCTACTAGCTACTACATCTGTCACTCTGGCACCTGACTGCACCAACTGTCACTTGTCCATCTTGCTACTGCTGCTATGGGCTCCTGTAGCAAGGAATTGATCCAAGAGGTGGATTCCTCAAGGACCCTGCCCATTTTGTAGCTCTCTGGGGCTACAAAACCAAATCACCCCACCTCACCCTTGGAGGTATGTCGGTGATCATGGCAAACTCTTCCTCCAATCTAGAGGATAGTCTGTCGATCTCTGCGGATGCAACCTGTTGATCCTGCCTCTCCTCTTTGTCCCTCTTTCTGAGCGGACACTGGGTACTGTAGTGACCAAGTTCACCACATCTGAAGCACTTGATCTTCGAAACGTCCTTCTTTCTTTTGCGCTGTTCCTGCTACCCCTTTGATGCGAGGGTTGCATTCTCCTCTTCCTTCACCTCTGCCTTCGTTCCACTGCTACTGCTGCCATTGATGGTGTTGTTGGCCAAATTGCGTCTCGGCTCCTCTTGCTGCTAATCTGCCCACATCCTATCGCACCTTGGCAATGTTTCTCTGCCCAAAATACTTTGGATGAACACTTTCCATTCCTCTGAGATTGAATTTAGAGCTATCCGCACCATCTCTGAAGCCTAAGGCGCTAAACTTACAACTGCCAACTGATCTCGGACATCCTGAAGCCTGGTGATAAAGCAGTCTATGCGCTCCCCCTTCTGCATACGTGTACATCTCAACTTTTCTTCCAGGTACATCTTCCGTTACTCGGAAGATCCACAGTACAACGTGGCAAAATTTTGTCTCTTTGGCTTGGATTTTCTAAGGCCTGGCGAGAGGCTACATGATCACATAGAACTCCATGAAGATGATCCTCTTCGTCTTTGCCATCTCTTTCTTATGTCTTAATGGGAAGTCTGTCAATCCATTGAACCTTTGTAATATTCCCCGAAAAATGGTTTGATAATACTGCAATACAAGCATACTGCTTATATGAGAACAACATCTTTGGAACTAGAATATGGAGCAAGTACACATAAAATACCAGAACGCTAAGCCATTTTATTAATCTGAGAATACATATATGGGTACAAGAGATAATCAGAATAAGTGCACCTATCCTTGCACAAGGCAAGGGAAGAACCCTCTCAGAATAGGAAATGGCTACAATAGAGACTGCGTCCTAGCTGCTGGGGAAATCTGCCGTAGAAAGCTGCTGCTGCAATGTACTGGAACTAGGGGCTGATCCCCTCAGCGGAATGAGCTGAAAATCGGAAGGCTGCCTGTACTCACTGCTCCGGACAAAACCCAGAAACCATATACAAAATGGACCACCTCCGAAAATCACCCCCAGAAACCCTCCTCCTAGAAAAACGCTGTCCCTCCAGGACCAGCGCAGACACCAACTGAAATAGACTGAAATGGGGCCACAACTCCTCAGGAAACTCACCAAATGATAAAAGTTGAACCTCCACACTGGAATAGGCCTGAATCTCTCGCAGAAATCTCTACCACTGAACAGCTCCAACTCAAACTGCGTCCTCCCTCCAAGGACTGCGCAGTCACCCAATGAAGCTCAGCTCCTCAGCAAAACTCCCAACAAAACACCTGCAAATCTCCTGCTAGAGACTGAAGAAAAACCTTGCCCGAGCAGGCACTCGAAGTCCCCCGGGGCCAAGGGTGAGATCTCCGACCGGAGACACTCAGTCGCACTAAACAGTGTTGCGGACCGACTAAACAGCCAGCGTGCTCAAGTAGACAGAAGTCTAGCTCAATATCATCAACAATATCAATAATCCCAAATGAGGTGAAACTCCCACCTTTTATAGTGCTAGCTCCCCTCAAAACCCTAACTGCGTCCCCTCTCTCCATAAGCTCCTCCTATGCCTGCGCAGTTGCTTCTAGAGGCTACGTGAGCCTCCTCTCATGTGTGGTGTGGACCCCCAAGGCTCCCCCTTAAATTACAATGTTGCCTCTACTAGGGAAACACTTTATTTTATTTAAGTGAGTTAGACCCCTTTTCTCACTTTTATTTATTAATTAACTATAGTCGGCAAAACTATACAAAAATCAAATATTCCAATTAGCGGTGCTAATTAGGAATATTACAGTCTCCCCCGGCAAAATGTTGCTTGTCCTCAAGCAACTGAAGTGATGGATGTTGTAATATCTTCTCATCCTCCCAAGTGGCATCCTCATCCGACAAAAATTGCTTGTCCTCAAGCAACGCTTGAACAAGCCTCCTCTCTAGCTGATGCTCCCTACCGATACTGCAAAATGTGCCTGGGTCCCACTGAAACCTCTTTGACCTCTGCATCACCATGATACGAAGGGATATCTCAATGCCAGGATCCCAAAGTGACCTCTCACAGTACCAGCCAACCAATAATCCTCCCGGATCCCATCGCCACCATGGCCAATAATCGCACCAGTCCCACGGCTCAGACTGTGCACTGCCTCTAGCTATGACCAATGCTCTAAGAGGTGAAGACCACCAACAAGCATCAATGCTCCTGGGCTCCTGCTGCGCTGTACCTGTAGCTGCATATGCTACCCCTCCAACTGCATACCAACTCATCACCTCTCTCCAATCCAAGTTGTGACTCAACCCCATGCTGATCCCGCTCTCCTGAAATCGGGATGGGGTGCTGAAGAAATGATGATCTGTGTCCCCCTGCCAGCTGGAATCTAGAATATGTGCTATGTCCATGGGCCCCTGCTCCGTTGTGCTCCCTCCGAAGAATACCATAACATCAAGAGGGTACCAACTCATGATCTCCCGCCAGTCCATCATGGAAGAAGAATCTGATGTAGCGATAACAACTGCATATGGAACATGCTGGGAGTGCTGTCGCCAACTCGTAATCAACTCCCACTGCTCTGCCCTGTCTGCCAGTGAAAGCTGCCTGTAGAAGGAAGCCCCTCTCTCTATAATGGGCCAAAGTGGGCAAGATATGCTGCAAGCTCCATCAATGTACTCCTGGAGAGTGCTACACACTAAAAACACTGCAGCTCTGCTGACTGTGTGTGCACCTATCTGCGTCTCATCACTGTGTCGACCCACAGATGGATGCTCCATCATATCCAACAACTCCTCCCAATCCTGATCAGGAATGTCATGCTCCCGCTGTCTACTGGTCCCCTGCAGAACAATCCCATCGACCTCCAAAACCTCTAGAGAATATGGATCTGCAGCTACTGTCACCGTACTCGATGTCAGTGCATATGACTGTCCCACCTCGATGGCTGACCCCAATGTTGGCCGCATATCCCTCATCAACTCAATGTGGGCACCCATCTGGCTCTCTCTCAAAGGAATATCATGCCTGATGTAAGTAGTGTCCTCCTCTGTCGACTCAGGCTCCATCACCTGCTGCTCTAGCTGAATTGTCACAAGTGACTCTTCACCCAGAGTATCTCCCGCAGAGTCCCGTGACTGCTCACCCTGGACACTAGAATGTAGCTCCAACCTACTGTCACCATCCATGCATGTCTGCTCTCGCTCCCCAGAAGCGACCTCAACTGATCCTATGGACTCATGTGAAAAGGAGTCCTCACCCTGGCATACAGAAGGAATGCCTTCCTGTTCTACCTCCGCCATCTCATCTGCATCGAACATGCCATCCACCCTCTCGACAAAGTGTCGATACAGTGTCTGGAGCCCAGACACATACTGGGATACTACCTCTGCTGTACCCCGTATCCTCTGCTCATGCATGTTCTCGACATGCCGTGAGGGAAAAGTGATGCATGTCTCCCCCATGACCTGCTCCCCAAGCGTAGGCTCAGTGATGACTGATGCACCACCTCTGCAAAGGATCGTCTCATCCCCCAACCTGTGGCTGTCAACTAGCACACCAACCCAGTGCCACTGCTGAGAAGTCTCTCGCCTAGTGTACTGAGTGTCATCCAAATATCTAGGGTGAACCTCGCGTACCCTGCTACTCACGCCCAAAGTGCCAAAGGTCAAAAACATAATTAGTTGTACCTGTGAGTGATGTCGAAGCGAGTCAGGTGTGTGAGTCCCCACAGATACCGCCAAGTATCGCTCCTTTGTCTCTCCATCGATCCTGGGTGAACTACTACCAAAGGTAAGCCCGATGTCCCTGTCCATGAGTCTTTCTGGAAGCAATGCTCTAAGACCCTGCTGTGTAGCACCATATGCCCTCGCATACCACTGATCATCCATACACTCCTCAACATGCCACTGCACACTGAGGCATACCTCGGTATGCTGCTGGATACCATGTGCTACTGCTGTAGCACCCTGTACCGTCTCATGCCCTGACTGTGTCCAGGCATCGGTCACTCTTCGCATGCTCTCAATGTGATGTAGGATACTCCTACTCCACAATGCAGTCCCACACACTATGGTACACCACCATGCTACTCCATGTCCACCGGCAATCCACCGCTCAATGCTAGAGGCTCCCACACATCCATGGATGTGATGTCCTAGAGCTGTGCCTCTACATATCGGACTACCACCAATCGGTATCGTCATGTCCACCGTCGCATCACTATACCCGCCGACAAATGGATCATCACTGCACATCCTCCTCGAGGGGTCCGAGAAGTGAATATCCCTATGGGTCAGTAGTGTTACCACCACTGCTCGGCTCCGCTGCGTCCTCTGTGCCCCACACGAAGGTGAAGAATCCTTGGCCCCATACAAGGTGCCATCTGGTGGCCTGCCAATGCCACCTCCTCCGACAAGCTCCTGCCAAGGTGTGCTGACCACCCCGTGATCCCGTGTATGAATGTCATGCCAAGACAACCTAGGGAGTCTGCCCATAAACTGGTTGGCCACTGGAGCTGACCGAAACTGCGCATGCTCTACTACTAGGCCAACTGTACTCTCCAAGACATAGTCAGCCGACCTGCCTGGGAAACGATAGGTGATCCCACCTGGATCCCAATGCCAATCTGGGGTTCCTGTATTCCCCATGCATAGAAAATCTTGCTGAGCTACACTCGGATCCATCACTATCTCCATAGCCCGCTCCACCGAGTACCAACTCAAAATCTCTCGCCATCCAACCTCAACATGTGGATGCTGTACCCTGTGCAACTCTGATCGTCTCATACTGCTATCCAAGTCAACATATGAGATCTGACTAGGTGGCTCTGCCTCTCTCTCTCCAACGGGAAGAGATGACCCAACAACACTGCTAGTCCCATCCATGCATGCTTGAAGGGGAATGATCTGACGCTCCAACGTGCCCTCTGATTGTACCATCAGGGAATCCAGTCGTTCCCCAATGCGGACCAACTTGGCCGCCGACTTGGCACAAGTCACTCTCATACCCTCCAGCTCCTGGTCCTGCAACAAAATGGCCTCCCGTACTGATGTGGCCTTCTCTCTCAAAACTCGAAGGTCCGTCCGAAGCCGATGATACCGCTGTCTACGACCATCATCCAATACCTTTGTACCTGCTAGTGCCTCATCGAAGGTGGATACATCTCCTGACACTGCACCCATCTGTGTGCTGCTACCACCCGAAGACTCGGACGTGACTTCGGTCATCACCTCAATGGATGGCTCTACTGGGGTAGGCTCTACCTTCTCCACTACCACATCAACCGACACGGCCGAGGAGGTCTCCAATGAGGGTGAATCCTGTGTCACACTAGGTGTAACCTCGGACTCCCTGCAACCCTGTGTTCCCTCATCCTCCAAGTGCAAGGTAACCATTTTAATGGTTTCCCTCTCCGATATTCGGTCAAGCTGGAAAGAGGTATCCAACTTGTCCACCCAAGCTTTTTCTGAGCGCCTGGATGACCCGTCAAATGTCGGTAGATGGAATCTGTCCACTGTGCGCTGTAAGCCCCCATCATGTGAGCGCTTGTTCCCTCTGTGAAAGTTGTGAGGTCTACTATCACGCTGGAGCTGAACATAATCTCTGAATGAGAGAGCCTCCATGAACTCCTGCCCGTATGCCTGGTACTCTGCAAAATAGTCACCCATGTGGCCCGGCTCCGGCTCTCGCTGTGCTGCTGCCCCTATGTCTTCATCTAGAAAAGTGGGCATGGTAGGACGTGTGGGTGTATGTGATGCCATATGCTGAGTGGCATCATGCTCCGGCAAATGGTGGGATGTGCCTGATCCCTCACCAATCTGAAAACCCCTTGGGGTTTCCCACTGCCTAACCTCCAGCGCAGTGAGTCTCTGTGACACATCCTGCATGTGTTGGAGTGCCTCTCTAAATCTCCTCTCATCATCATCACCTGCCATCGACTCTTTCTGCTATGTGTCTACAGGCTCCTCAGAAACTGCACGGCTGCTGCAAAACCATACTGCTGCTTAACTTCGACCTCCGATTTACCCACTGAAAACTACTCAGAAAATTCCAGGAATTTGGGAAGGTGATCCTTGCCCAAAACCCAAAAAAACCCAGAAAACGTTTCTTCTAATTCCAACCTTCAAAATTTGACCCTTTATATTTTGGCCCTTTTTCCAATTTCGTTTTTGGTACTGCAACTGCTATTGCTCTCCAAAATTCCAGCAAACCTCTGTATGATCTCTTTCCCGATGTCATAGACCACAAGCTGAGCCAGAATTATGCTCTGATACCACTGTAATATCCCCAACGGGAAATAGACAGTAATACACAGAAATACAAACAAGCAACTATATAGAACAAAATGTCGGAACTAGAATATGGAGCAAGTACACATAAAATACCAGAACGCTAAGCCATTTTATTAATTCTGAGAATACATGTATGGGTACAATAGATAATCAGAATAAGTGCACCTATCCTTGCACGAGGCAAGTGAAGAACCCTCTCAGAATAGGAAATGGCTGCAATTGAGGCTGCGTCTTAGCTGCTGGAGAAATCTGCCGTAGAATGCTACTGCTGGAATGAACTGAAGCTAGGGGCTGATCCCCTTGCCAGAATGAGCTGAAAATCGGCAGACCACCTGAACTCACCACCCCGGACAAAACCCAGAAACCATATACAAAACGGACCACCTCCGAAAATCACCCCCAGAAACCCTCCTCCTAGAAAAACGTTGTCCCTCCAAGAACTGCGCAGACACCAATTGAAATAGACTGAAATGGGGCCACAACTCCTCAGGAAACTCACCAAATGATAAACGCTGAACCTCCACACCGGAATAGGCCTGAATCTCCTGCAGAAATCTCTACCACTGAACAGCTCCAACTCAAACTGCGTCCTCCCTCCAAGAACTACGCAGTCACCCAATGAAGCTCAGCTCCTCAGCAAAACTCCCAACAAAACACCTGCAAATCTCCTGCTAAAGACTGAAGAAAAACCTTGCCCGAGCAGGCACTCGAAGTCCCCCGGGGCCAAGGGTGAGATCTCCAATCGGAGACACTCAGTCGCACTAAACAGTGCTGCAGACCGACTAAACAGCCAGCGTGCTCAAGTAGACAGAAGTCTAGCTCAATATCATCAACAATATCAATCATGCCAAATGGAGTGAAACTCCCACCTTTTATAGTGCTAGCTCCCCTCAAAACCCTAACTGTGTCCCCTCTCTCCATGAGCTCCTCCTATGCCTGCGCAGTTGCTTCTAGAGCCTACGTGAGGCCTCTCTCATGCAAAGTGTGGACCCCCAAGGCTCTCCTTTAAGTTACAACGTTGCATCTACTAGGAAACACTTTATTTTATTTATGTGAGTTGGGCCTTTTCCTTTTATTTATTGATAACTATAGGCGCTTAAAATTATACAAAAATCAAATATTCCAATTAGCGGTGCTAATTAGGAATACACAACCACCACGTTATCAATGTTCACTTTGAGATCGTATTCATCTAGATGGAAGGAAATCCTTGCCTTCCAGATCACATAGTTAGACGCTTCGTCCGGCTAATCCAGATCTCTTAGCCCCGTTGATGCCATCTCGCCAAACAGTTGGGTCCTCTTCTCCCTCTGCTTTGGCTGTTGATGGCTTTATATGGCTGGAGTGGGTAAATTTTGCTCTGGCTAGAAATTCTCTGAGGATAAAATTCCCTAAGTGTGTGCTCTTCTTCCCTTTTGACGCTATTCTGCCAGCTACTGTTGCAAAATCACTGCGTCCCAGCTGAAGATCAGCTCTGCGGGAAAAATGCTACTGCTGCTCCCTCTGCCTCTGACAATCCTCTATCTGGAAATTTTGTTCTTTGTCGACTCACCCAAAGAAACAAATTTCCTCAAAAACTGCCTTGTTGGCCAATGGACTACGCAACCTTTCTGGGGTGTCGAGTAGCTGCCTACGCAGTGCTTCGAGGCTCCCTCTTTCCTTTTGCAACTAAGCTCTTCCTGCTTCTTCTGTGCTCACGATACCATGTGAAAATTCCGTCTTGGAATCCTACGCAACAGCGATTAGATTTCTTATTTGTTCTTTTATTGAACAAATTATTTATCGTGTACTACGGTTAATATCGAAATCAATGCGCTACAACCCTCACAAATAAATATTGCGGAAAATAAAACAACGCGGAAAAACTAGATGCACACACACATAAGTACACAATTATTTTTGGATAAGTCCTGGGAAAATACCCAACTTGGTAAAACCGGTGCAACAAGCGGGGTTTTAATATTAAGCATTAGCAAATCTAAGTACAAATATTTGGATGCCTAGGCTGCTCTCCCGATACAAAGAAAAATCTAAGAAAAAATCTAGTGAGAAAAATTCTCATTCCCGGTTGATTTGACAGAAGCCTTAGCTCTGAAAGAGGCTGCTCTGCCCCGATGCCTCTACACGGTATTGTGTCACACATTAGGTGCACTCGTTCCTGCCTCAGTTCTTCTTTGTCTGAAGCTGGTTGAGATGAACTACAAAATTACTAGTAATAAACACGCCCTTTGAAATGGCTCTGTCTCACATCAAAATTTTGGATTCCCTGCGGAAGCCTTTGCCCCAGCCTCTGCGTGAAATAGAGAGGATACTGAGCCATTTTATTATACTGAGAAATAGAAATGAGTACAAGAGGTGATCAGAGTGATGGCACCTCGACTTGCACCAGGCAAGTGTAGGAATACTCTCAGAATATAATGGAATGGCTGCTCTCTGCTATGTGTCCAAGCTGCTGGAAAATTGCCGTGTTGTTGCTACTGCTGGAACAAAATGAGTATTTGGGGCTGCTCCCCTACTCAGAAAAAGCTGAAACTCTGGAATCGGCCTCTACTCACGATACCCAGAAAAGCCCAGAAGCGTTTTTGAAATGGTCAGCCCCCGAAAATGCCTCCCTTGAGGATCTACGCTATCCTCCCAAGGGCCACGCTGGTTCTGAATGCAATCCTCCAAAATATGGCCTCCCACTCTGACAAATGCCTCCAATAGGCAAGGGCTAGCCCCTTGCTCAATCCTCCGGCCTAAATCCTCCAAAATTGTGCCACTCCGGAGCTCCCTCAAGATGGACTGCGTCCCCCCTCTCAAGACTGCGCAGTCTCTAATGGCTCTGCTCCTCCACGAATGCAATTACCGATCCTCTTGCAAAAAGTTGATGAAAATACCTCACCTGAGCAAGCACTCGAAGTCTCCCAGGGCTGAGGGTGGGATCTCCGAACGGAGACACCCGATGCACTGAACAGTGCTGCAAACAAGCTAAACAGCCAGCATGCTCCAAGTCGAAATGACTAGCTCAATATGCATAAACATGAATGACCAAATGAGGGGGCTCTTCTCTCTTTTATAATGTTGGGCCTCTCTCTCCCTAGGCCCCACCTCCTCCACGTGCTCCTTGGTCCACGCTGTCCCCTTCATCTGCGTGAGGTAGGCCCCACGCTGCCCACATGGTTTGCGTCCCTCTCCTGTGCTGTCCACTTGGCCACTAGGCCCCACTCCTTTAATTTCGTTGTGGACTTTAGGAAAGTGTTTTATCCTAAGTGAGTTAATTAATATTTTACTCACTTTATTCATGCTCCGACTTTAATAAGGCAAAATTGATCAAAATTAATATTTCCAATTAGCTATCGCTAATTGGGAATATTATAGGCTCCCTCGGAAAAATGTTGCTTGACCCCAAGCAATTGTAGTGATGGATGCTGCAAAATCTTCTCACTCTCCCAAGTGGCATCCTCATCCGGCAAATTCTTCCACCTCACTAAGAATTCCTGGATTGTCCTGCTCCGCAACTGCCTCTCCTTGATATCAATAATGGCCTCCGACTGTAGCACCAAATGCCCCTCATCATCCGTAGGCGAAAGCTCCTCTGTCACTATCACCTGCTGTCCTAATGCCTTCTTCAGGCATGACACGTGAAAGATGTTATGAATCTTGCTGCCTTGGGGCAGCTCCAACTCATAGGCAACCTGTCCAACCTTGCGTATCACCTTGTAAGGCCCATAAAAACGGGGCTTGAGCTTCTCAGCTCCCTTTTGCTTCAGAGTCGACTGTCAGTACGGTTGCAAACGTAGGTAGACCAAGTCCCCTACCTCAAACTGTCTCTCCACCCGACCCCTGTTGGCATACAACTTCTGTTGGTTCTATGTTGTAGCCATTTTATCCTTGAGAGCTCGAAGGATACCCTGACTCTCTTGGATCTAATCCTTGGCTCTTGGAGCCTTGCTGGCACCAAACATCACATCAACAAAAGATAAAGCGTGATAACCATATAATGCATAGAATGGAGACATACCGATAGACATGTGATGTGTGTTATTGTAGCATTACTCTCCTAGGTGCAGCCACTTCAGCCATGCTCTTTGCTGCCCACTGACATAGTTACGCAAGTAGCCCTCCATCCACTTGTTAACTATCTCTGTCTGCCCATCTGTCTGTGGGTGATAGCTGGTGCTCGGTGTCAACTCTGTCCCCACCATCCGGAAAAGCACCTGCCAAAATCCGCCCATGAAGCGACTGTCCCTGTCACTGACAATGGTCTTGGGAAGACCATGTAACCTGAACATATCCCTGAAGAATAGCTCTGCCACCTGTGCTGCTGTATAATGTGCGGATATGGCAAAAAAATGTGCATATTTCGTTAGTCGATCAACGACGACGAATATACAGTCCTTGCCCTGCACCATGGGCAACCCTGTGATGAAGTCCATCGATATACTCTCCCACTTCCCCTCTGGAATGGGAAGAGGCTACAACAAACTTGCTGGATGGTTCATCTCCCCCTTGTTGCGCTGACAAACCTCGCACTCCCTGACATGCTGGAGTACGTCCTCCTTGAGGCCCTTCCATGAGAACCTCTCCTTGATGGCCCTGTAGGTTTTGGTAAACCCCTGGTGGCCAGATAATGGTGAATCGTGAGAAGCCTGCAATATCTTCTTCTTGAGCTGAGAGCCCTCAGTCAAGAAGATCCTGTCCCTGTAGTAGATAATCTCATCCGTCACCCTATATCTATCATCTGTCACCTGTCCATCCAGAACCTCACAAGCAAACATGTCCTTGGAGTAGTCCACCAATAGTCGAGCCCTCCAATCTGCGTCCAGACTCATTAGAGACAACGTGGCTGGTCTACGTGAAAGCACATCAGCCACCACATTGTTCTTCCCTTTGACATACTCGATGTCAAAGTCGTAGGCTTGGATCTTGCTGATCCACTTCTGCTGCCTCTTTTGTAGCTGCTTCTGCTCTAAGAAGAACCTGAGGTTGTTGTGGTTAGTCCTCACCCTGAACCTGTTACCTACCAGGTACTGCCGGAATTTGGCCAATGCATGCATGATGGCTAGCATCTCCTTGTCGTATATGGCATACAACCGCTCATGTGGAAGGAGCTTCCTGTATCAATATTGTGTCGATCCCCTCTCCTGATGCATCACACTCCAAAATGAATGGTTGCATAAAGTCTGGCAATGCAAACATTGGGCAGCTACTCATCACCTCCTTGAGCCTGTCACAGACCCGCTGCGCTGTATCTGTCCAACTGAATGCCCCCTTCTTCGTCAGATCTGTAAGGGGTGCAGCGAGCTGAGAGAAACTCTTGACGAACTTCCTGTAGTAGGTGCAGATACCCACAAACCGCCGAAGTTCCCTCACGTTTCTTGGCTCTGACCAATCCCTGATGGCCCTAATCTTCTCTTCGTGGACCCTCACTTCGTCCACCCCTATAATGTGTCCCAGGTATAG
Source organism: Pinus albicaulis (assembly GCA_034641835.2). Taxonomy (NCBI): domain Eukaryota; kingdom Viridiplantae; phylum Streptophyta; class Pinopsida; order Pinales; family Pinaceae; genus Pinus; species Pinus albicaulis. The sequence goes on along the minus strand of JAXQQM020077099.1, from coordinate 130,658 downwards.
CATCTCCGTCAACCCAAACTCGCACTTGGAGAGCTTAGCATAAAACTGTTGCTCCTCCAAAATACGCAGAATACGCAGCACTGCCTCTATGTGCTGGAGATGCTCCTCCCATGTCCTGCTATATATCAATATATCATCAAAGAAGACCAGCACAAACTTCCTCAGGTGATTGCGGAAGATGTGGTTCATGCACGACTGGAAGGTGGCCGGTGCGTTGGTTAGCCCGAAAGGCATCACCAAGAACTCAAAATGGCCATAATGGCATCTGAAAGCGGTCTTGGGAATGTCCTGTTCCCTCACGCGAATTTGGTGGTACCCGGATCTCAAATCGATCTTTGAGAAGAACTGTCCCCTCTCAACTCATCCATCAACTCGTCAATCCGTGGTATGGGGTACCTGTTCTTCATGGTCTTTTTGTTCAGGGCCCTGTAGTCAATGCACATCCGCAATGTGTCGTCCTTCTTCTTCACCAACACTACCAAAGAAGCGAAAGGACTAGTGCTAGGCTGAATGTGTCCAAGGGCTAACAGCTCGCGGATAGCCCGCTCAATCTCGTCCCGATAGGCCTTGGGGTGCCTATAGGGTGTGGTAATGATGGCCTGAATGCCCTGCTCTAGCTCAATCGTATGCTCGAATGCCCTGCTCTAGTTCAATCTCGTCTCGATAGGCCTTGGGGTGCCTATAGGGTGTGGTAATGACGGCATGAATGCCTTGCTCTAGCTCAATGGTGGCTGACCTGGCGGTATCTCCCCAAACACCGTGGCATACCTATCAAGGATGATCTATATCTCTGGATGCACTGTCTACCCGGTAGTCCCTGCCTCTAATGCATGCAGCTCTACTACCCACTTTATGTCTCCCCTCCGGAAGTCTGCCTCCATCCAGTGAGCTGAAACGGTCTGGGGTGGGTAAGTGTGCATGCCCCGTATCTTCTCATGTTTCTTGGTCTTCTTATCATCCCACTCCATCTCCCAGGCCTCCCAATCTATGGTGACATTCCCTAGAGTGATCAACCACTGTACACCCAATACCACATTGGTATCTGGTATGTTAACCACGAAAAAGTGGTCAGTCACTGTGTAGGTGCCCATCGTCACTGCCAGCTCTGGAACATATCTGGCACACTGCATAGTCTGATCTCTTGGGACCACACTGAAAACCCATCAAAGCTCTCTGTCTGTATGCCTCTCCGCTTTACCATCTGTGCATCGATGAAGTTGTGGGTTGCCCCACTGTCCACTAGTACTGATACTCGCTGCCCCCGTACTGTCCCTCGGACACACAACGTCAGATACTTGGGTACTCCTCGCAATGCTGCAAGGGTCCCCCTGGTAGGTGCAAAGGCTGCACCTCCTGCTCCTGGTGGTGGAGGTGGCAAATGGTCTGGCGCTGCATGGCTGCCCCCTGCCTCCACGTCATCATACTCATCCTCTTCCCTGCTACTCTCGGAGAAGACCTCAATAAAGTGTGCTTTGCCAGCAGCACATCTGTGTCCTGGTGCCCACGGCTCCTGACAGGTGAAACACAACCTTGTCTTCTTCAACTCCTTCCTGGCATCATCATCCAACTGTCCCCTACCCTGATTCCCCTTTGGAGGCGGATTCCTCACATCCTTCCCCTTAGGCAAGAAAGCCTGTCTCGGGGGGTAAGGCGTCCTGGTCCTAGGTAAGGCATCTTGTAAGTCCTGGGTCCTGCTAACTGCGTCATGGAGTGTGGTTTGTCTAGTGGATCTGACCAAACCCCGAAGCAGCTCTGCTAGCCCCTCAATGAACATGTAAATCATCCGTGTCGCGGATAGATCTGGCACCATCACTGAAAGTCTCAGGAAATATGAGATATATGTATCTGGACTCCCGGTTTATTTGAGCCTCGTCAGCTCAACAAAGTGCTCCTCCAAGTCCCTTCGATCAAATCTCTCTATCAACCTCCGGGTGAACTCGACATATGTGGTCACTGTCGAATGTCCGAGTGTAATCATCCCGTGGAACCACCAATCCTGGGCCTCACCATCCAAATGCAACGCTGCCACCTTGATGGCCTCCGTCTCTGCCATTTGGTTGAGTAGGAAGTATATGTCCAGCTTCTCCACCCAAGCCTTTTCCGAACTGTTTGATGAACCATCAAACATAGGCAAGTGGAACCTGCTCACCGTACGCTGAGTGTCTCCGTCATGATAATGCCGGTGTCCCCTGTGATGGTCACGGAGTTTGCTGTCCTGCTGGAGCTGGACAAAATATCGAAATGAAAGGGCATCCCTGAACTCTTGCCCGTATGCCTGATACTTAGCAAAGTAATCACCCATGTGGCCAGGCTCCGGCTCCTGCTGTGCTCCTACCCCTGTGTCTGCAGCCAGAAAAGTGGGCATAGTGGAGCGTGTGGGTGCATGTGATGACATGCGCTGAGTGGCATCGTGCTCCTACAAATGGTGTGATGTGCCCGATCCCTCACCAATCTGGAAACCCCTTGGGGTTTCACACTGTCTAGCCTCCACAACCGTGAATCTCTGTCCCATCACCTCAATCTGCCTCGACAGATCTTGTACTGACTTGAGGAGCATTTCCCCAAACTACTTTGCATCACTATCATCTGCCATCGGTTCCTCCTGTTCTGCATCCACCACTGGAACGCAGTCACCCTCTCCGTAGGTGATTTGCAACCTACGCTCTCTGTCACGGTACTTTCTACCTCTGTAGCAAATATACGGCTTCTCCCCCGGTGTCATAGACAACTCGCCCCACAGGCTGAGCCAGGTCTATGAGCTCTGATACCACTGTAATATCCCGAAGGGGAAATAAACAGTAATACAAAGCATACAACAAGATACAAAATGCTAAAGACTGAACATGAAGTAGATACACATGAAATAGAGAGAATACTGAGCCATTTTATTATACTGAGAAATAGAAATTAGTACAAGAGGTGATCAGAGTGATGGCACCTCAACTTGCACCAGGCAAGTGTATGAATACTCTCAGAATATCAATGAAATGGCTGCTCTCTGCTCTGCGTCCAAGCTGCTGGAAAACTGTCGTGCTGCTGCTACTGTGAAAACAAGATGAGTATTTGGGGCTGCTCACCTACTCAAAAAACGCTGAAACTCTGGAATCAGCCTCTACTCACAATACCCAGAAAAGCCCAAAGGGCATTTCCGAAATGGACGACCCCCGAAAATGCTATCCTCCCTTGAGGATCTACGCTATCCTCCCAAGGGCCACGCTAGCGCTGAATGAAATCCTCCAAAATATGGCCTCCCGCTCTGCCAAATGCCTCCAATAGGCAAGGGCTGGCCCCTTGCTCAATCCTCCGGCCAAAATCCTCCAAAATAGTGCCACTCCGGAGCTCCCTCAAGATGGACTGCGTCCTCCCTCTCAAGACTGCGCAGTCTCTAATGGCTCTGCTCCTACCACGAATGCAAACACCGATCCTCCTGCAAAATGCTGAAGAAACTACCTCACCCAAGCAAGCACTCGAAGTCTCCCGGGGCTGAGGGTGGGATCTCCGAACGGAGACACCCGATGCACTAAACAGTGCTGCAAACAACCTAAACAGCCAATGTGCTCCAAGTCGAAATGACTAGCTCAATATGCATAAACATGAATGACGAAATGAGGGGGCTCTCCTCCCTTTTATAACGTTGGGCCTCTCTCTCTCTAGGCCCCACCACCTCCACGTGCTCCTTGGCCCACGCTGTCTCCCTCATCTGCGTGAAGTAGGCCCCACGTTGCCCACGTGGTCTGCGTCCCTCTCCTGCGCTGTCCACTTGGCCACTAGGCCCCACACTCTTTAATTTCGATGTGGACTTTAGGAAAGTGTTTTATCCTAAGTGAGTTAATTAATATTTTACTCACTTTATTCACGCTCCGAATATAATAAAGCAAAATTGGTCAAAATTAATATTTCCAATTAGCTATCGCTAATTGGGAATATTACAGAAGAAGACAGCTCATGAGATGTGGAAGATTTAACCACATTGTATCAAGGGAAGTCCATCCAAAGGAAGATGTTTCTAGAGAATCGGCTGAGGTTATTTATGATGACCAAGGGAAAGGAAATCGATCCTTTCCTATTCAAACTGCAGTCAATCCGGGATTAGCTGACTGGCATGGGGGTCAAGGTGGAGGATGATGTCATGGTGAGGACTGCTCTAAATGCAGTCACAGAGGACTAGGAAACATTTGGCCAAAGAATTTTGGGCAAAGTGGACCTTCCTAACTGGGACAATATGTGGGCTATCTGTAGAAATTTCTAAATCTTAATTCTTATGCAGAAATTATTTCTGTTAATTTGATTAAGCTTCTCCTACTTATACAAGTTATCAACTGAATAAATTGAAGTTAACATCAAAGAAAAACACATAACAGATCTCTACCAATTCAGATCTAGAATAAGCACATGCACACATAGACAAAGTGACAGTTATTTCTGGACAAACTATCCCCGGAAAAACCCAATGTGGGAAAACCAGTCTCTGGCTACTGGAGGGCTCTATTATTAAGAATATTTCTAAATACAAAACTCTGGGTTCCAGATCTGGAAAACCCTACAAAGAAAACTCTAGATCTGCAGCACCTGGCTTATCTAAGACCAACAATACTAATTGATCTACACCCTCAAACTGGATTTACAGGAACACAGCCAGATCTAGGCCTAGAAACCCCAGATCTACCCCTGAAAGACACTGCGTCAACCTCTAAAGGCCTCAAAATGCTCAGCGCTGTCACTGGAAGGGATTGTGTTACCCCAGGCTGGGTGACGCAATCACTACGCTGCCCCTAAGGGTCTCTGCCTAACCCATGAAGGGTTTCCTGAAAATCATGATGTCCTTGTTGTTGTTGCTGCTGTTGCTGCTGCCTTCCTCTACGCTGTCTTTCCTGATCTCTTCTCTGCTTATTGTGTATTCTAGACCCCGGGATCAGATCATCCCCTTGGTCTAAATTCCCCCCTCTGCAACTGAAACACTTGATAATTCTTAGCAACCCCGCCCTAGAATCTCAGCTTAGCTTCAGTGCTCTGCCTCTGTGTCTCTTACAAATGACCCCAAGCCTTTCCTTTATACTTTTCTCGTTGACAAATCAACGGCCAAGATTAAATCTTTAATCAATGGCTAAGATTAAAAAAAAGCTTGATTCGTGTGACTTAAGACAATTTCATCACATGTTTAATTAAATTCACTGATTTCAATGGCCCTCTGGCCTATCCATACTGAAAAGTTTGAGAGGCCCTCTAGCCTATCCCGATCACGTAGTCCATGAGGAGCCATCTGCTCAAAATGTGTCAGAGCTCCTCTTCTCTATGCTAGAGATCTTGGATCTAGGGTCCTTTTCGAACTGGGAACCTCTACTCCCTCTGACACTTGATTTCCCTCCGTGGAAATCTACCAAATAAACTATGATTCAGCTTCTTCTTTGATCCTTTGACCAAACCGCAAGTTTCCTTTGGCAAGAAACTCTCTGAGAAGCTGATCTCTTCCCAAACTTTGTCACTTGTGCTAAGGTTAAAAATCTGAAAACTTCAAAAGTTTAACCCCACCAATTCTTCTGAATTTCTGCAAATTTTCTGCAAACTTTTTCTGGATCTGACAAATTCAGATCTGAATCACACTGCCTCACTTCAGAGCTAACCAGCGTTGTTTCTGAGTTGCCTCTGCACAGTAATTGCATGGGCTTACTAGGAAACAGCGCTGGACAGCGTCACCCTTCCCTCTACGTGAATCTCCTCCTGAAAACTGCGCTGTCCCTTCAGATCTACTTTTCTGCTGCTTTTTGCAGCTAGATCCTTCAGATGCTTCAGCTGGTGACCCTTCTAGATCTGCAATCGCTCTGATACCATGTAGAAGTTTCTGAATCTTAATTCTTATGCAGAAATTATTTCTATTAATCCAGTTAAGCTTCTCCTACTTATACAAGTTATCAACTGAATAAATTCAAGTTAACATCAATGCAAAACACATAACAGATCTCTACCAATTCAGATCTAGAATAAGCAAATGCACACATAGACAAAGTGACACAGTTATTTGTAAACAAACTATCCCCGGAAAAACCCAATGTGGGAAAACCAATTCCTGGCTGCTGGAGGGCTCGATTATTAAGAATATTTCTGAATACACAACTCTGGGTTCCAAATCTGGAAAACCCTACAGAGAAAACTCTAGATCTGCAACACCTGGCTGATCTAAGACCAACAATAATGACTAATCCACACCCTCAAACGGGATTTACAAAACTCAGCCAGATCTCGGCCTAGAAACCCCAGATCTGCCCCTCAAAGACACTGCGTCAACCTCTGAAGGCCTCCAAATGCTCAACGTTGTCACTGGAAGGGACTGCGCTACCCCAGACTGGGTGACGCAATCACTACGCTGCCCCTAAGGGTCTCTGTGTAACCCCTGAAGGGTTTCCTGAAAATCACGTTGTCCTTGATGCTGCTGCTGTCGTCTACTGCTGCCATTTGCTACTACTGCTGTTGCTGCCTTCCTCTGCACTGTCTTTCCTGATCTCTTCTCTACTTGTGTATTCTAGACCCCAAGATCAAATCATCCCCTTGATCTAAATTCCCCTCTCTGCAACTGAAACACTTGAGAATTCTTAGCAACCCTGCCCTAGAATCTCAGGTTAGCTTCAGTGCTCTACCTCTGTGTCTCTTACAAATGACCCCAAGCCTTTCCTTTCTACTTTTCTCGTTGACAAATCAACCGCCAAGATTAAATCTTTAATCAATGGCTAAGATTAAAATAAAGCTTGATCCGTGTTACTTAAGACAATTTCATCACATGTTTAATTAAATTCACTTTAATTATTTTATTTTCCTAAGTTTTAACTTAGGAAATACATTAAATAATTAATTAATTTAATATCTCTTAAACCAAATGAAATTTCCCAAATCCATTTCTAGGTCTTATAGATCAGGTGAACTCTAGTCCTTCCTCAAAATTTGGGACCTAAAGCGCAACTGATGCTACCCCAAATACACAAAACCTCAACACTATCCTCCGACAAGAGGAGATCTGCCAAATAACCAAGAGGCAGACCAACACCGGTTTGAGCAAAGTAAAGAAGGAGGAAGAGGAAGATGCAACCCTAGCATCAAAGAAGTAGCAAGGGAAAAAGAAGCGTGATCTATCTAAGATCAAATGTTTCCAATGTGGCAAACTTGGACACTTCGCCAGCAATTGTCCTCAAAGGAAGAAGGACAAGGAAGCTTCTAGTTCCAAGGCTGTTGTAGCAGACGATGGCTCCAACGATGACGTAGCCATGAGCGCTCATGAACCACGGAGGTGGGGCGATATTGATCTATAGAGCAACTACAGAGTGGTGGCGGGATCCTTGAGTAGCACAACTCTTGGATCACATTCGTGCTACGGGAGCCTTAAGACAGTAGCAAGGAATGACTGGAGCAGTGGGTGCAGAGGATCACGGATGAAGCAGAGGCAGAGGTTGGAACGCTAAAAAGGGAGCAACGCAGAGCAGAGGCAGCAGCAGTGCAGAGGGGCTAATGGCACTTCAGCAGCGCAAAGGAGGCATGCTTACGCAGTGCAGAGCTGCAGCAGCGCAGTCAGGAGGACAGTGCAGAGCAGCAGCCTATGTGTGAAATTTTCAAACTGAAAACTATCCAGTTGTAATGATAGATTTATCTCTCCTACTTATTATTTCAATAAGTTATTATTCAGAAATCTTTTGGCAAATATCGAAATAAATACTACTGCAACATTCACAAATATATATGCAAAGAAATAAACAGTAGGGAACATAAGCACGAGAATCAATCACATGTACACAGTTATTTTTGGGTAATTGTCCCCAGAAAAACCCAATGCGGGAAAACTGGAGCAGTAGATGAGGGTTTTATTAATTCTTCAGCAAATGATATCTTTACAGGGAAATATAATGGCAGATAAAATCTGAAACACCTGAGAGTGAATTTCCGGCTCCCTCGGACAATTCTTTGACACCCTGATCAGCCCCCGTTGGCTCCTGTGTCTGTATGCGTGATTCACTGCGCAGTCCTAGCACTAGACTGCATAAGTCTGCGTGGAGACTACATGGGTTCTCTGCGCTGCAGCCTCAAGCTGCCTCTAGTGGCTCACGATTGCCCTCCGTCCCTGATCTCGATCACTACTAACTCCCTCCTCCTTCTGCTTCTGCAAACTCCTTGCCCTGCAACTCTCCCACTAAAATCGAATTCTCTTACTTCAGAATCGATCTCCTTCGGGTACTGAGTGTAAGTCCTGCTTGTTTTCCAAATGACCCTCAAGCCTTCTTTTATAATCTTCATGTTGGAAAACCAACGACCAGATTAAAAGATTAATCAATGGCTAAGATTAAAACTCGACTTGATCCATGTTTTCTAGAAGATTCACACTCTGAATTATTAATACCCTTTAATTATTTCATTTCCCTAAGTTTAGACTTAAGAGTCTTCATTAAAATAATTGATTATTTTAATAAGTCATGAACCGAGTGGAATTTCCACAAACTGTTCTGGGTTCTTTGGAATGCTACTGTCCAAGCCTCCTTGCAAAGCTTGAGACTTGCAACACTTCTGGATGCTACAAAATTCAACACTCCCTCTTAGCGAGGAAGGTGTTCCAATAATATGTCTGTTGTATGTTGCTCTTCTTTTGAAGCACCCTCTGCATTGTTGATCTCTGGAAGCTACCCCTCATTTGCTATGCTGCTGTCTCCTGTACTGCTGCCTTTGACACTACCACTGTCACTGTTGCATCTGTACGACAACTCCCTCTGAATACTGAGTCTATCCATTCCTGCTACTGGAAGGGATTCTTCATCATCCCCATCTTCTCTCTGAAGTAGACAAACTTTGTCTTCCCTAGAGCCTTCGTGAGGATGTTTGCCACCTATTCTCCTGTCGGAGTGTACTGTCACTGAACAGCTCCACGTTGTACATAGTCCCTAATGAAGTGACACCTTATGTCAATATGTTTCGACCTATCATGAAACACAGGATTTTCAGAGAGCTTGATGCAACTCTGATTATCGCATAAGATGTTGGTCGCTTCCATTTTATCCTCAAGTAGGTTCACTAACAATTTTCGAAGCCATATGACTTCGCACGAAGCTATGCTGACTGCCATATACTCTGCTTCTGCTGAACTCAATGCTATGAACTTCTGCTTCCTGCTGCACCAGAAAGTCATTCCTGATCCTAGACTGAAACAGTACCCACTGGTACTCTCCCGAACAACTAAACTTTCAGCCCATCTGCATCGGTGAAACCACTCAACCTGACATCATTACTACATGTGTACTTCAATCCAAACTCGAATGTTCCTTGAAGGTACCTGAGAACATGCTTCGCTGTTGCCCAATGTGCCCTCTTCGGTTCCACCGTGAATAGACTGAGGGTATTTACAGCGTAACAAATGTCTGGCCTTGTATTTACCAGATACATCAACGACCCTATGAGTTGCCTATATAGCGAAGGATCAGCTTCATCATCTTCGGACGTGTCGATTTTCTTCCAGTTCGTGATCATTGGAGTTGTCATGGTTCTACAATCCTCCATCCAAAATCTCTTCAGAATCTCTGTAGTGTATCTCCCTTGACCAAGGAAGATCTCCCCGTTCTGCTGCCAAACCTCCAACCCCAGAAAATAGTGCATCTGTCCTAGATCCTTCATGTCAAATTCTTCAGCCAAATTCTTCTTGCAGTCTGTGATGAGCCTTGATGATCCCGTCAAGAACAGATCATCTACATACAAAACCAGTATCAAAGGTTCACTCCCTACTCTCAAATAGTAGAGGTTGGGATCTGCGTCACTCTTGACGAATCCCATCTTCTGCAGGTAGCTGTCAATTCGACCATACCAGGCTCTAGGAGCATGCTTCAGTCCATATAACGCTTTCTTCAATCTGCACACATGAGTCTTTTGATCATGTGTCTCAAAGCCCTCTGGTTGCTCTACATACACCTCTTCCTCTATCACCCCGTTCAAGAAGGTCGTCTTAACGTCCATCTAGTGAATTTCCCATCCCATCTGCGCAGTAAGGGATATCACAGACACTTTGTCAACGACCCCATAGCAGTACACCCCCATTTTTTCAGATGGGACTTATCATGTTCGAGGTTCACGTCATCCAGATTTCATCGACAGACGACATTTTGTTAGAAATGATGTAAACCCATTATGCATGTTTATGATGTAAATGATCTAAGTAAGACCGTCAATGTATGTAACAACGTAGGTAAGCCTAGTATGTTGTTGATGATTTCTATCCTAGGAGGTTTTTTGTCTCACTGATTCACGTAAGTGATCGGCAGAGTTTTTCCCTCCAGCCTCACCCCAAAGCTAGGGTGGATTTTGTCATCAACATGCTAAGTGAGTCCTAGTGTTTTCTATCGAGTCCTTGTAAAAGTAGTTTGGGAATAATCCTAGCTATTTGGCTAGATTATTTTATTACAAGCTACTTGGTCTACTAGATCATGTTTTGAGTCGTAGAATTGAGTATTTATTTGAAGGTCTATACGAATGGGTATTCCCCCTTCATGTGTCTAAATGTATTATCTTATGTAAAGAGGGTTGGAAAAATAATAAAAATCCCCTCTCAGTCAATTGATTAAATTTTCCGGTCAATTAATTAAAAAATCAAAAGCCAGAAATTTAATTAATTTAAGGTCCTAACTTAGGATAAAATTCTTCAAAGGCAAAATTCGTTGGTCCTTAAAAAATGATTTTTTAAAAGCCCCAGGTCAAGGGAATATTGAGAATTTTAAGAAATTTTGGACCCTTGGGCCTAGGTGGTTAAGTCAAAGTCAAAAATTTGAAGTAATTAACTCGAAAATAGTATTTTTGAATTAATTAAAATAAATTTAAATGATAAATTCGTTTTTTCCCCAAATTTATAATTTCAACCATCCAGATTGAAAAATGATCAAATCTTATCGACGGTTGAGATTATTTTGACGTGGATCAACCGAACTAGCCGTTGGAGATTTTGTCCTATAAATTAAGAGGTCTTTGTCAGTCTTGAGTGATCCGATCTTAGAATCGTGCACTTGTCTTGGAAGCTCTTGTGAATTTTCTTTGATGAATAAAGCATAAAGACTTTGGGGTTACAAATTTTGATGTTCCTTCTCGAATCTATGTGGTGATTTGTCTCTAAACTCTGCTACTTAATTTGGCATTTTATGGTCAATGGCCTTCATGGATTAATCTGCATACAAGTATTTTGTGCAGTTTTCTGCATTCATAAGATAGCATTTTTTATTTAACGGAAAGACTAGTTATCTATTTTTCTGAAGGGTCTCATGTTATTTTCTTGAATCTCTATCAATCTAAAGTTCAGATCTAAGTGTGCAAGAAAATATTTTTAAGGTTTTGAGCATCTGGGGAAGTCTTCGTTTGGACCAGCCGACTCTCATAAAACATAAATCTGAAAAGCTCATTATTTGTTAAACTCCAAATCTATCTTACGAAATTGGTGGTTTTGCAGGGTTTTCTAGGGCTTATGCCTCTCTTTAAAATTTTAAATCTCTAATAACTGTGCTAAAATGGATTCAAATCTGGCCATGAGGGCCTCAGATCTATAAATTAGCTTGTAAATTTGTAATTTTTAAGGTTGTAAGGGTTTAATAATTTTCTTGGTGTATATATCTTCAGGATCTGACTGGTTTCTTGCAGGTTGTAGTTTTCAATCAGAAATTTTTTTAAAGATCTGAGCCAGATCCAGTGCCCAAGGGCCAGATCTGGCCTCAAATTGCCTCTGTGGGCAAATCTGGAAATTATTGGATTCAAAGAGCGTTGAAAATCTGAGTTTGAAAGGAGAATTTTTTAAATTTGAAGGGAGAACTTTTAATTTGACTGGGTTATTCACTACATAATTCTGCCTCTGTCAGTTGCCAAAGCCTTACCCTGCGTTCTCCTAGCCGCCCTTACCATTCGATCTCCATTCCTCTTTGTCTGTTGTCCTCACGTACTCCCTTCTCCTCCATCGTCCTCCATTCCTCTTCTGCCCTCACCATTTTCAGCGATTGATTTTCCTCCTGTCTGCTGAACCAGCTCTCCCCTTCCACGCTGCTCCATCGAGCTTCTTTTCCTGCCGCCTGCATTTCTCCTGCTCCGTCGAGCCTTCATCTCTGACCGCCGCGTCCATACTCTCTCACGCCGTCACCCGAGCCTCTTCACGCCATCGTGCCTCCGTCCGCTCCCTTGACCTGCAAGCAAATACAACAAATCAAACGCACACGTTAAAAGGTTTAAACATATATGCGTTCAAATTTTCTTTTGGTTTTAGTTTGGTTGCGTATTTCATGTTAGATAATTAGCGTTTAGATTTTGGTTAGCATTAAAAAATTTAGGAATTTCATTTTCTGTTTAACCTTAGATTTTAAATAGTTTACGATTTTGATTTGATTTAGTTTAGTTTTGTTAGATTTCGTTAGTTTATTTTAATTAGGATTTGATTTTTTATTTTTTTTTTAGTTTAGGTTGTAAATTTAAATTTCGATTTTTTGTTGTTTTAGTTTAAGATTAGATTTTATCTTTAATTAGTTTAGTTTTAGTTTAAATTTAAAAAATTTTGATTTTTGTTTAGATTTAAATTAGTTTGAGTTTTAGTTTTAATTTTAATTTTTAGATTAGCTTTAGAGTTTAATTTTAAGTTTAGTTTTGTTTAGATTTTAGATTTAGATTTTAAATTCTAATTTTTCTTTAGATTAAAGCTTTAATATAGATTTAGATTTCTTAATTTGAAAATATAAAAAAAATAATAATAAAAAATATAAAAATTTCAAAATTCTAAAAATTTCTAAGTCCTATAGTCAAATGAGCCTAAAATTTTCTATCTGAAGTTTGACTGTGGAGTATTTTAATTTTCGAACTGGGTTATTTGAAACATCATAATTTCAGAAATATTTCAAGCATCTGGCATTTATCTTAATGATTGTTTCATGATAAGCTTTGCTATTGGTTTAAGTATCTTAATGAATGGTTGTGGTGCTTTTACACTGAATATCATTGTGGTCATTTCTGTTTTCATAGCAGCATTTATACATCCAATACTTAACTTTAATTGCATAACGAGATCTTTTAACTCCATAAGGCACTGGTTTTAATGTAATTGATCTTGGAAATCTCGTTAATCTTATCAAGTATTTGGTGTTTTAGCTGTGTCTCCTAGATTGGTTGATTTGCAACCAATTCTTGTTCTTCATTTCTGTTAGGGTCTACCTCCCTTAGCTTGCAAGGAGACAGCTTAAATAGAGAGATTGGGGATAAAGGTGACAGCCCGCGATCTGAGCCGTTGTCGCGGTGCCTAGACAATTTGTGCGACAACATTTTTTGGCGCCGTTGTCGGGGAACGATTTATTGGACTTTGGCTTTACGACATTCATCTCTTTATTCATCTTTCATCTCAGGTATTTGGGTTAGCTTCTTTTCCTAGTGGCGACTCCATTGGCTTCATCTTCCACAAGAATTTATACGAGAAGGCATCCAAGTAGCTTGATTAATCCTACTCCAGATCCTGAAAGGGTTTTTAGAGTCCGATTACACAAGTTCTCTTCTCGTACACTTCTTGATAATCTCAGCCAGGAAGCTCTCTCTGATATCCATTCTCTTTTTTGTGATCCACCTCAACGCGATATCATGGATGTTTTTACCCCGTGTAATTTTGCTAATATTCAGGGTTATCCCCATGCTAACCCTCAAACTGGAATGGATAAATTACCTTCTTTTCAGGGAAATGAAGCAGTTAGTGTCAAGTCTCATTTGTTTGCTTTCACTAACTGGTGGAATAGATTGCAAATAATAATTTCGAAGATGTAAAGATGAGAACTTTTGTTCTTACTTTTGGTGAGGATGTTGCTGAATGGTTTACGGAAAAACCTGATAATTCATTTGATACCTTTGAATCAATTGTAGCTGCCTTTAAAGACAAGTATGGTGATAAAAGGGAAGATAGGCATTTGGTAAGAGAGATCAGTACCATAAAAAAGAAAGAAAATGAAACGATTGAAGAATTTAACAGGAGATTTAATGGTATCCTTAGAGAAATATCTCAAACTCATAAACCTCGTAATGGATCTCTTCTAAATTTTTACATTGATGCTTTTAATTCTGATACTTCATATGAGTTAAAGCGGGCTAAAACTGCAAATTATAAGGCTTGTCAATTTTTAGCTGAAGAGCTTGAAAAAGATAGAAGGCCACCTGGGAAGTCTGAAATTCCTGGTTTTGATAGGGCTGCAACTAAGTTAAAAGGACCTAAAGGTAAAGAACCTCTAGAAGATGATGATGACCCTATGAAAAAGTTAATGCAAAATCTTGAAAGCATGGAGCTTAATCAAGCGAAGTTAATCTCTGACCATGCTAAGGAAATAAGTACTTTACAGTCTAGGTAGGTCCAAATGGAAAGGGCTCAAACGCAGAATTCCCAACCTAGGAATCATAATAATAATAATCGACGAAATAATACTTGGCAGAAAAAAGGTCAGTCGAGTGAGCAGAGACCTCCGAATCCGCTTGAATCTACTAATCTGGTTGATGACGCTCTTCCTTATTGTAGAGTTTGTGATGCTCTTCATGAAGAGGTTACTTGTCCCATCGTTAAAAGAGTCATAAATAATAGAATGTTTGGGGCAAGTAATCAGATAAATGTTGTTGGTAAGGAGTTCTCTTTGTCTATGGAAGATTGGATGGAAGTTAAGGAAAATAGTCAAGATATTAGGCCTTTCACATCTTCGCATAGTATCAATAATTTTGATTATGAGAGTGATTTGATGATTAAATTATTTGGTGAAAAGCCTTCACCTGATCAAGTTTTGGAAATTGCTAAGGACAAAGGATTAACTTATCAAAGAAGGGATAAAGAGCAAAGTCATAATCAAAATCCCCCTCGAATTTTTAATCCTAGTCCTGGTTTGGATATTGATTTGGGTGCATGGTTGAAAAATGCTAAGATCTTGCTGCCTGTTACTGAGGTTTTAAAGTTTCCTAATCAGAGAGCTAAAGTTTTAGATGTTCTTGGAGCTTCACATGTTAATGTTACTCAAAATGAAACTCCTAAAGTGTCTTATCAAGATGCCCCTATATATTTGCAAAAATGGAATCAGATAACAAAGATCATCAGTGATTTTTTGTTACTTTGATGGTTAATGGTTATAAATTGAATAATTGTATACTGGATTCTGGTGCTTCGGCTTGTGTCATGACTAAGAGGGTCATGGAACAGCTTAATTTAAGAGTTTCTAGACCATACTACAACATATGTGTCATGGATTCTAAGAAAATTGAAGTTCATGGGTTGATCAAGGATTTACAAGTTCATTTATTGGTTTACCCTGATATCATGATTGTTATGGACATAGTTGTAGTTGATGTTCCAGATGCTTGGGGTATGTTGTTATCAAGAAAGTGGGATTCTGATCTAGGAGGAAGTATTCAAATGAACTGGTCTTATGCTATGATTCCTTCTCCTAGAGGTGAAGGGTTTGTGAAGCTTAATAGAGAACCTGAAAGAAGATTCCATGTAGAAGATCCTAAAAGACCTCATAATGAAATAATTAAGGAACAACCTGACATGGGGAATTATGCTATTATGTCTAATTTCACGGTTCCCTTAGATGACAAGGTTGATGAGAAATTTGAGGACTTAAATGATCAGGTTCGGTACATGCATTTTGATGGTGCAGCATCTAGGTATGGTAAGGGTGTTGGAATTGTTTTGAAATCTCCCCTTGGTAGTGTTTTAAAATTTGCCTATAGACTTGAGTTTGATGCAACCAATAATGTGGCTGAGTATGAGGCTTTGTTGTTGGGTTTTGAATTGGCAAAGGCTTTAAGAATTAAGTTGCTTAGTATCAAGGGAGACTCTGATCTGGTTATCATGCAAGTTAGGAATAAATTCACATGTAAAAATCAGAGGTTAAGGAATTATCGAAATGCTGTGTGGGATGCTATGGAACACTTTGATGCCATTAACCTTGAAGTTGTCCCAAGAGAAAAGAATGCCTTAGCAGATGAGCTCACTGTGGCCGCTTCTACCTTACAATTATTCGATGAATTAATTAAGGAAAAGATAAAAATGGAAATTATTTTCAGACCGTCAGTCCGGGATAATTCAAAACATTGGCAGTTTTTTAATGATGAAAAGCAAGCTATTTGTTTTCTTAATAATTTGGATGAGTTTGAAGATTTTCGGATAAGTTCTAAGGAGGATGGATCTGAGGATCATGATGATATTGTAAATCCTACACCTTGGAATATTGTTGCTTTAGAACAACACTTTGATCGGCATGATGCCACAAAGCTGAAAGCGCAGAATAGAAAGGATCCAGGTGAATTCATTGAAGTAAATCTTGGTACTTCTAAGGATCCTAAGATTGTTAAAATCGGTAAAGGTACTAGTGAAGAAGAAAGGAAACAGTTGACAAATTTACTTCATGAGTACAGGGATGTTTTAGCATTTTCATATGATGAGTTAAAAAGATATAGGGAAGATGTCATGCAACATATTATCCTTTTGAAAGATGAGAATGTTAAACCTTTCCGTCAAAAGCTTAGGCAAATAAATCCTAAGTTAGCCCCTTTGGTTCAGAAGGAGCTTTCGAAAATGCTCGCTGCTGGAATCATTGCTCAAACTAGACATTCAACATGGTGTTCCAACTTGGTGATTGTTAGGAAAAAGAATGGTACCATTAGACTTTGTGTTGATTTTAGAAACCTTAATCTAGCATGCAAAAAAGATAATTACCCTTTGCCCAACATGGAGACTATGTTGCAAAGAATAACAGGTTCAGGAATGATGTCATTGCTAAATGGTTTTTCTGGATACAATCAAGTTTGGGTTAAAAAATAAGATCGTCACAAAACTACATTCACCACACCATGGGGTACTTTCGAATACATTAGAATTCCTTTTGGTTTGACTAATGCTGGGGCTACTTTTCAAAGGGCTATGGATTATGCTTTTAAAGGTTTAATTGGAAAAATTATTGAAATTTATCAGGATGATCTTACTATTTTTTCTAAAGATGGTATTACTCACATAGGTCATCTTAGGCAGGTTTTTGATAGATGTAGAGAATTTGGGATTTCCTTGAATCCGACTAAATCTGTTTTTGGAGTAACTGAAGGGAAATTACTTGGTCACATCATCTCCAAAGATGGGATCAAGATTCATCTTGAAAGAGTTGAGGCAATCCAAAAGATTCCTCTACCTCATAATCTTAAATCCCTTCAGTCTTTTTTAAGAAAAACTAATTTTCTTAGAAGATTTATTCCAAATTACGCAGAAATAGCTAAGCCTATTCAAAGTCTTCTTAAGAATGATGTAAATTTTTTGTTGAAAGAAGATGGTAAAAAGGCTTTTCAAGGGATTAAGGGTGCTATTGCTCAAGCTCCTGTTTTGGCGAGTCCTAATTACTCAAAGGATTTTATGATTTTCTCTTTCGCTTCTGAAGATACTATTGCTGGTGTCTTGTTACAAAAGAATAAGGAAGGTCATGAACAGCGTATTGCTTTCATGAGTAGAGCGCTTCAAAATTCTGAATTAAAGTATACTACTATGGAAAAGCAAGCCTATGATTTGGTTAAGTCTCTTAATCATTTTAGGACTTATGTGGGTTATTCTAAAATTATTGCTTTCGTCCTGCATTCTGCAATTAAAGATATCTTAACTCAAACTGATTGCTTAGGGACTCGTGCTAGGTGGGTTACTAAAATTCAAGAGTATGATCTAGAGATTAGACCCACTAAGTTAGTCAAAGGTCAAGGCTTGGCTGAGATGTTGACCGGAGGTAATGAGAAAGCACTTGGTTTGATCTGTCTTAATGATGCATCTTCACCTGAGCTGCAAAAGTTAGGAGAGCATGAATGGTATAAGGACATTATTCATTATTTGTTGAATCTTACATGTCCTAACCATTTAGTTGCTCATAGAAGAAGGGCTCTTAGATTAAAAGCCACTAAGTATTGCCTCATGAAGGATGGCCTTGGATGGAGAAATCCTGAGGGGATAATACTTAGGTGTGTTGATGAAGTTGAGTCTAAAAAGTTGATTTCTAAGTTTCATTCAGGGTTTTGTGGTGGTCATTATGCTGCTAGAACTACCGCCCACAAAATTCTGAGAGCTGGTTATTTTTGGCCTTCGATTTTTTCGGATGTGCATAAATTTGTTAGAAGTTGCCAAGCCTGTCAACTATTCACTGGGAAGCAGAAGCTAGCTGCCCTGCCCCTACAACCTGTGGTTGTTGAGGCACCTTTTCAACATTGGGGTCTGGATTTCATCAGGAAATTCCATGAAAATTCTAGCAATGGCTACTCCTGGATCTTAACTGTGACTGATTATTTTACTAAATGGGTTGAAGCCATTCCTGCTAAGAATGCCAATGAAAAGGTCATTATGGACTTTATTGAAAATCAAATCATTACTAGATTTGGTGTCCCTGCCAAGATCACTACTGATAATGCCAAGGCTTTTAGTTCTCTTGAATTTTCATCTTTTTGTTTTAAGTATGGCATTACTTTATCTCATTCATCTAATTATTATCCTCACGGTAATGGCTTAGCTGAATCAAGTAATAAAAATCTTATAACCATTATCAAGAAGATAGTAGGAGATAATAAGCGATCTTGGGACAGCAAAATCAAGTATGCTTTGTGGGCAGATAGAATTACTAAAAAGAAAGCTACTGGTAAAAGTCCTTTTGAATTAGTTTATGGCTTGGATGTAACTTTGCCTGTTCACCTTAAATTGCCAGCTTACCAACTCCTTCAACATTTTTCCACTGATAAAGATGTTGTTCAAAATAGAATTGACCAGATTGTGGAGTTGGATAAAACTCGTAAGAAAGCTTTAGATAATATGTGCAAGAATCAGTCTAACATTAAGAAAAGCTTTGATAAATCATCTAGATCTAGATCTTTGCAGGTTGGAGACATAGTATTACTATGGGACAGAAAAAATGAAAAGCCTGGAAAACACAAGAAATTTGACAGTTTGTGGCTGGGACCTTATATTATCAGAGGCATTGCTGGACCAAACTCATTCCACTTGAGCACGTTGGAAGGCGAACCACTGCAGCTACCTGCGAATGGCCAATTTATCAAGTTGTTCTTCAAAGATGACATCTGATGCCATTGGGCATCCTCTGTATTGTATTTCTAACCCTACTCCTTGTTATTTCAGCATTTCATTTTGCAATTAGAGTAGATTTACTTTTCATGTTAAGTAGAATAATAAATAAAAGAAGAGCTTCTATTTTTCATGTGCTTAATATTATATGATGATATTTGGATGGACACTACTTATGTAATTTTGTGTGTTGTTTGGATGCAGATTCTGGATTCTCACATTCCTTAATGAAGCAACGTGTCCCCAAGTAGAGCCAGATGTTGACCACACTTTCTCAACGACCCCATAGCAGTACACCCCCATTTTTTCAAATGGGACTTATCATGTTCGAGGTTCACGTCATCCAGATTTCATCGACAGACAACATTTTGTTATAAATGATGTAAACCCATTATGCATGTTTATGATGTAAATGATCTAAGTAAGACCGTCAATGTATGTAACAACCTAGGTAAGCCTAGTATGTTGTTGATGATTTCTATCCTAGGAGGTTTTTTGTCTCACTGATTTACTTGTGTTTTTCGACACAAATTATCGGCAGAGTTATCCCCTCCAGCCTCACCCCAAAGCTAGGGTGGATTTTGTCATCAGCATGCTAAGTGAGTCCTACTGTTTTCTATCGAGTCCTTGTAAAAGTATTTTGGGAATAATCCTAGCTATTTGGCTAGATTATTTTATTACAAGCTACTTGGTCTACTAGATCATGTTTTGAGTCACAGAATTGGGTATTTATTTGAGGGTCTATACGAATGGGTATTCCCCCTTCATGTGTCTAAATGTATTATCTTATGTAAAGAGGGTTGGAAAAATAATTAAAATCCCCTCTCAGTAAATTAATTAAATTTTCTGGTCAATTAATTAAAAAATCAAAAGCCAGAAATTTAATTAATTTAAGGTCCTAACTTAGGATAAAATTCTTCAAAGGCAAAATTCGTTGGTCCTTAAAAAATGATTTTTTAAAGGCCCCAGGTCAACGGAATATTGAGAATTTTAAGAAATTTTGGACCCTTGGGCCTAGGTGGTTAAGTCAAAGTCAAAAATTTGAGGTAATTAACTCAAAAATAGTATTTTTGAGTTAATTAAAATGAATTTAAATGGTAAATTCGTTTTTTCCCCAAATGTATAATTTCAACCGTCCAAATTGAAAGATGATCAAATCTTATCGACGGTTGAGATTATTTTGACGTGGATCAACCGAACTAGCCGTTGGAGATTTTGCCCTATAAATTAAGAGGTCTTTGTCAGTCTTGAGTGATCCGATCTTAGAATCGTGCACTTGTCTTGGAAGCTCTTGTGAATTTTCTTTGACGAATAAAGCATAAAGACTTTGGGGTTACAAATTTTGATGTTCCTTCTCGGATCTATGTGGTGATTTGTTTCTAAACTCTGCTACTTAATTTGGCATTTTACGGTTAATGGCCTTCATGGATTAATCTGCATACAGGTATCTTGTGCAGTTTTCTGGATTCATAAGATAGCATTTTTTATTTAACGGAAAGACTAGTTATCTATTTTTCTGAAAGGTCTCATGTTATTTTCTTGAATCTCTATCAATCTAAAGTTCAGATCTAAGTGTGGAGGAAAATATTTTTAAGGTTTTGAGCGTTTGGGGAAGTCTTCGGTTGGACCAGCGACTCTCATAAAACATAAATCTGAAAAGCTCATTATTTGTTAAACTCCAAATCTATCTTACGAAATTGGTGGTTTTGCAAGGTTTTCTAGGGCTTGTGCCTCTCTTTAAAATTTTAAATCTCTAATAATTGTGCTAAAATGGATTCAAATCTGGCCATGAGGGCCTCAGATCTGTAAATTAGTTTGTAAATTTGTAATTTTTAAGGTTGTAAGGGTTTAATAATTTTCTTGGTGTATATATCTTCAGGATCTGACTAATTTCTTGCAGGTTGTAGTTTTCAATCAGAAATTTTTTTAAAGATCTGAGCCAGATCTGGCCTCAAATTGCCTCTGTGGGCAAATCTGGACGTTATTGGATTCAAAGAGCGTTGAAAATCTGAGTTTGCAAGGAGAATTTTTTAAATTTGAAGGGAGAAATTTTAATTTGACTTGGTTATTCACTACATAATTCTGCCTCTGTCAGTGGCCAAAGCCTTACCCTGCGTTCTCCTAGCCGTCCTTACCATTCGATCTCCATTCCCCTTTGTCTATTGTCCTCACGTACTCCCTTCTCCTCCATCGTCCTCCATTCCTCTTCTGCCCTCACCATCTTCAGCCATTGATTTTCCTCCTGTCTGCTGACCTAGCTCTCCCCTTCCACGCTGCTCCATCGAGCTTCTTTTCCTGCCGCCTGCATTTCTCCTACTCCGTCGAGCCTTCATCTCTACCCGCCACGTCCATACTCCCTCGCGCTGTCACCCGAGCCTCTTCACGCCGTCGTGACTCCATCCGCTCCCTCGACCTGCAAGCAATTACAACAAATCAAACGCACACGTTAAAAGGTTTAAACATATATGCGTTCAAATTTTCTTTTGGTTTTAGTTTGGTTGCATTTTTCATGTTAGATAATTAGCGTTTAGATTTTGGTTAGCGTTAAAATTTTTAGGAATTTCATTTTCTGTTTAACCTTAGATTTTAAATAGTTTACGATTTTGATTTGATTTAGTTTAGTTTTGTTAGATTTCGTTAGTTTATTTTAGTTAGGATTTGATTTTTTTTTAAATTTTAGTTTAGGTTGTAAATTTAGATTTCGATTTTTTGTTGTTTTAGTTTAAGATTAGATCTTATTTTTAATTAGTTTAGTTATAGTTTAAATTTTTTTTAAAAATTATTTTTGTTTAGATTTAAATTAGTCTTAGTTTTAGTTTTAATTTTAATTTTTAGATTAGCTTTAGAGTTTAATTTTAACTTTAGTTCTGTTTAGATTTTAGATTTAGATTTTAAATTCTAATTTTTCTTTAGATTAAAGCTTTAATATAGATTTAGATTTCTTAATTTGAAAATATAAAAAAAATAATAAAAAAATTTCAAAATTTCAAAATTCTAAAAATTTATAAGTCCTATAGTCAAATGAGCCTAAAATTTTCTATCTGAAGTTTGACTGTGGAGTATTTTAATTTTCGAACTGGGTTATTTGAAACATCATAATTTCGGAAATATTTCAAGCATCTGGGATTTATCTTAATGATCGTTTCATGATAAGCTTTGCTATTGGTTTAAGTATCTTAATGAATGGTTGTGGTGCTCTCTATTGAACTTCATTGTGGTCATAGCAGCAGTTATGCATCTAATACTTAACTTTAACTGCATAACGGGATCTTTCAACTCCGTAAGGCACTGGTTTTAATGTAATTGATCTTGGAAATCTCGTTAATCTTATCAAGTATTTGGTGTTTTAGCTGTGTCTCCTAGATTGGTTGATTTGCAACCAATTCTTGTTCTTCATTTCTGTTAGGGTCTACCTCCCTTAGCTTGCAAGGAGACAGCTTAGATAGAGAGATTGGGGATAAAGGTGACAGCCCCCGATCTAAGCCGTTGTCGCGGTGCATAGACAATCTGTTCGACAACAAGACCCAGACATCTACAAGATTGGGCAGGATCCTTGAGGAGTTCGCCTCTCGGATCATCACCTTGCTACGGGAGCCCAAATCAGAAGTAGCAGGATGGACGGGTGCTAGTTGGTGCAGAGGAGTGCAGAAGTGGCAGTGCAGTAGTTAGTAGCACCAGAGTCTGAGCAGCGCAGAGCAGTGTTGCAGCAGCGCAGAGGGACGCAATGTAGAGCAGTAGCAGTGCAACAGCTTAAGAGGGACAGCGCAGAGGCTAGCAGCAATCAGATCTTCATCACCGAAATGCATTATACTTGTCCAATTTTGGATGTTTTTTCAGTTGCAGAAAGCAACTGTGATGCAATGCAGTAGGAGTTGGGAGTGGCAGAGTCAACAACAACACGAATGCAAAATTCAGAGGGAGTTACAGTACGGATGTAGTGTTGATAGTAGCAGTGTCAGCAGCAGTACAGATGCAGCAATTGCGCAGAGGTAATGGGAAGCAGTGTCAAACATCAACAGCAAAGAGGGAGATGCTTCAAGGTCAGAGCAGTGTGCAGTAGGGCACATTATTAGACCACATTCCTCGCTAAGAGGGAGTATTGATTTGCGGTAGCATCGGATGTGCTCTAAGTCTCAAATTTTTTGGAGAGGCTTAGAAACATGTCTTCCAGATGACCCAGAGATCATTTGGTGAAATTCGACTCGGATTGTATTCTATAGAAATAATTAATATTTTTAAAGGGACCCTAAGTCTAAACTTAGGAAAATAAAATAATTAAAGTGAATTAATAGAATATGAGTGAGAATGATCTAGAACAAATGGATCAAGTCAAAAGTTAATCTTAGCCGGTGATTAGAGATCTAATCTGAGTTGTTGAAGTCTCAACAAGAAGACTATATGAATGGCTTGAAGGGTCATTTGGAAAACACATTTGGCGGAGATCAGAGATCGATTTCTTTAGTGAGCAGTGCTCAGAGAGAATTTGATCGTGAGATATTTTGCAGCGAGGGGCAATAATTCCGGTTGGAAGGATTCCTGATCCGGGGAGTGCATAGCAACAGAGATAGAGAGAGCCACAGTAGCAGCACAAAGCTAGTGACGCAGTGCTTACGCAGTCACTGCGCAGAGGTTGAAGGGAAGTCGGTTTCTTGCTGAGGAGACAGCTTTGGGCCAGTGCCAGATCGCAGAGAGATTTTCCGAAGGCCAGAAGGCTTCAGTTTCTAGCCAGCAGAGAGACCAGCGCGGAGATAGAAGGGCATACATATTTGTGATGCAGAGACTGTGTGGGTGACAGTCACTACGCAGAGGCAGCGCGGGGCAGTCCAGTCTTGGTGCATATCAGTGTCAGGTTCTCGTGGAGGAGTGAGGTTTGTCTCACAAGATCTCTTCTATCAGTTTCTCTGTATGATTAAACGGGTGTGTCAATCATGGATTTGTACTCAGAAATATTTAATGCATAATATATAAACCCTCAAATTTGTTGCACCAGTTTTCCTGCATTGGGATTTTCCGGGGACATTAGTCCAAAAATAACTATGTCAAATGTTTGTGTGATCTATGCTTGTTCAAATTTGTTTCCACGCTTGTATTTCTTACGCAGTTTATTTGTGTAAGTTGCAGTGTGATGTATTCAGTGTTTGTCATAGTAAACTGCAAATATATTGTTAAGTTAGAAAATTAACAATTAGGTGAATATCTTCTAGTTGTTGCAATAGGATTCCAGAGTTAACGGAATTTTCACAAGAGGTTGGAGCCTCAAAGTGACAAGGTTGGAGCCTTGGAAGATAGGGTTGGAGCCCTAGAGGTCGGAGCCTCGTGAAGTTCAAGTCGGTGTTTGGAAAAGTATAGGTTGGAGCCTGGGAGATTGAAATTGGTGTCTTCATCTAGGGTTGGAACCCTAAACTATATTGTACTTGATTCATTGTAAAGAAAAGGATTTAAGTCCTCGTTATATCTGATTAATAAAATCCTTATTCTATATTGTTCATTTTTTTTCTAAATATAAGTAATCTTAACTGGTAAAAATAACAATTGAAAAGAAACATCAATTCACCCCCCTCTCAGTATTTCTAACAGGTACATTACAGAGACAAGGATTACACTCAACCAATTTTCATCTCAAACAAAATTAAGTGATAGAACACAAGCATCACATAGACAAGACTCAAACAAGTCACACAAACAAGAATCAAACACAACTAAGTGTCAAGGGGTGGAACACTTGCATCCTACACAAGTGACACAGACAAGTCTCACTACACCTATTGGCCAGATAGGTGGCTCTTCCCACGTCCCAGACTGTGGGTCGGATGCATAGTAAGGCCTACTCTTGTGGCACACACTACACAAGAGGTCCCTCATCCTCATGAGCTTTCCAGCATCGTTCCCTAATCTTGTGAGCTCTGACGAGGGGGAGAGGCAACTCAGTGTTCTCGATAAGTTGTGACCACTTCCCGGAAGGGTCATGTCCATAAGTCCAAGTTGCTCTATAAAAACCAAGAACTTTCCTTTCGGTAAAGGCTTGGTAAGAATGTCGGCTATTTGATCATCAGTGGAGATATCATGGAGCCTCATTTCTCCTCTGCAACATATCCTGGATATAGTGATACTTGATCTCAATATGCTTGGACTTGTCATGAAACACAGGATTTCTGCAAGACGAATTCCACTCTTATTGTCACAATATATAATCGTTGTGTCTAGAACTTACTCAAATAATTCCCCAAAAATTTTCCTCAACCAAACTGCCTCACAGTTAGCCATGCTAGCAACAATGTACTCGACTTCAGTTGTACTTAGTTCAACATACTTCTGCTTTCTGCTCATCCAAGAGATCATTGCAGATCCAAAGCTAAAGCAGCACTCTGAAGTGCTCTTTCTATCAGCGGAGTTACCAGCCAAATCAACATCAGTATATCCATGACGTCTTACATTTTTAGCAATGTATTTCAATCCTAGATTGATAGGTCCATGCAAGTATCTGAGTACATGTTTTGCATCAATCCAGTGGACATCAAAGGGATCAATCATATATTGACTTATAGTGTTTACAACAAAGCATATGTCAGGCCTAGTACTTACCAAAAAAATCAAAGCACCAATGAGTTGTCTATACTCTGTGGGATTTGCCAAACTAGATCTTGCAGCTTTGCCACATAATTTCTTAGAGTTCATTTGCATAAGAGTATGCATGGACTTACATTCTACCATAGCAAATCTTTCAAGAGGCTTAACAACATAATTTCCTTGAGAAAGATAAATTTCACCAGGTCTTTGCCAGAACTCTAAACCTAGAAAGTAATGCATCAAACTAAGGTCTTTCATTTCAAATTCAGAAGCTAACTCCCTCTTACACTAGATAATAAGAGGTTATCCTCCTAACGAGAATAAATCATCAACATACATTACCAAAATCAGAGGTATAACTTGGACTCTCTTTGTTAATAATTTTGGAGGGCTGGTGATTAATTCAAATTCTCTTCCTGATAATTACTTGTGAGCTTATTTAATTTTACTTATGTCTTCTCTTCTTATCTTATTTAGTCTTTCATCAAGTCAATTATCAAAATACAAGAGACACAAGATTAGGCTCTTTGAGCCAGGGCAAAACCTCTCCCTCTTGGAGAGGAAAACCCACGAGAAATTCTTCTTATAGATTTTCAAATGACAAGTACCATGACTGTGACACAGACCCTTAACCTTCTTATGCTTCCAAGACCTTGTCACTGATTGATTCTGTTCTTCTGCACTGTCCTTCACTGACTTGCACCTTTCTGCACCAGAGAACTCGGTCTCTACACAAATTTTGCTTCCTTAGGGCCTTGACTGTTTACTTATCTCATATAGATACAACCATACGTTTAGCACAATCACTATGCACTTTGTTGTACCTTTTATCTCACGCTTTGACACAGTTAAACCTTCTTTGGCACCTTGATTTGTCCTTGAATGCAGCCTTCTTTAACAATGTAATCCACACTTGAATACACCCTTCTCCAACACTATCATCCACACTTGAACGCACCTTACTTTAGCACAGAGATCCGCACTTAGACGCAACCCTAATTTCAGCACTGTGATCTGCACTCACTTCGGATTTCTCCACGTCTTAGTGTCATAGATATATTCGCAATCTTCAGGTGATACCTTGTTGTTTTTACTACGCATTACCCATAAACATTACAGATGTATATCCACAGATTCTCTTCAGACTTGTCTGAATTCCTTTCTCCACAAATGACCGCAGAGCTGATTGTATATATATAAGCATCATGTCACTATTTGATGTCGACCCTTCAAACTTCTAGAAAGCCGACTTTTACTTTTGTCCATAGGCCGACATGGAGGACTTGTATTCCAGCGTTGAGAGTGTAGCTTTGAGCCTCATTTAGGAGCCATTTCTTCATGATATCATGACAAGGTCTTGGAGCATAATTTCTAGACTAGACACTTCATATACATGACACTTAATTATACTTGTAATCAGAAGAAAAACCCTAATAGACATCAAGAAGAAGTCTATTGACCTATTATAAAAATCTTGCTCATGAAACCCATGGAGCAAGTACAACAAAAATACATTTTATTATCTTTGTCTTCTTCTTTACATAAATACATAATTACATAGTCAATATGAAGACCGATCCTAGTTACACTTTTCAACACTCCCTCTTAACTAGGGAGGTATTCATACAAGTACATGGTCACTTTCAAACTGAAGAATCTCATAAGAAGAATCAGATTGGTAATCGCATCTGTATAGCATCATATCAACCAGCATTGTCCTAGTGCAAGGCCTTGACTAACAGCCCCATCTCTCAACGAGACAATGGGCTACAATGCTGGCAAGACACATGACTTATAGACACCATCGTCATTGTCTCTCTAAAGTACATACTCCACCCGGGTGTTCCCAAAGTATGACCTTCTTGGACTATTCTTTTCTTGGGTAGCTAGCCCTCAAAGAATATCGGTCCCCGATTACTCTTATCTTGAATGCCCTATCACATTCTCAAAGAGTATCGAATGCCAGATGATTACCCAATCCTCCATTCTGTCTTCCCAAGTGAAGACCAAAATGATGTGTCTATCCATTCTCTCTACATGGCCTACACTAAGACTTACGACTGTTATATAGCAGATCGACTGGGATACTTGATTTGATTCATACCGATGTGAGCAGTCGAATCTCTCATGTTTCCTTGAGTGGATATGAGTCCTATGTTTTATTCACTGATGATCACTCTAGGAAGATTTGGATTTATTTCTTGAAGACCAAGAGTGAGGTCTTCAAGTAGTTTCAGGAGTTCAGAGCTCTTGTGGAGACTCAGACAGGTCGGAAGATCAAGTCCTCGAGGTCGGACAATGGAGGGGAGTACACCCTTGGTGAGTTTGTTGATTATTGTGCGGAGACAGGCATTAGGAGGGAGTTCACAGTTCCTTACAACCCCCAGCAGAACGAGGTTGTGAAGAGGAAGAACAGATCCATCGGAGGGGCTGCCAAAGCCATGCTACATGATCAGGGGTTACCATTGTTTTTGTGGGTAGAGGCCTGCAACACTACTGTTTATTTGTAGAACAATAGTTTGCATCGTGCCTTGGGGCATGTGACTTCGGAGGAGGCTTTTTCTGGGAAGAAGCCCGATATTGGTCATTTTCGTACCTTTGGGTGTATTGCATGCTCCTACGTACCCAAGGAGAAGAAGACCAAGCTAGAGCCCACCGCAGAGAAGGGTATCTTTGTGGACTATAGTGAGACCTCGAAAGCCTTTCAAATTTATATTCCTGCATAGAGGAGAGTTGTTGTCAGGCGAGATGTGAAGTTCGAGGAGGACAGGGCTTTCAGGAGGTCACGGGAGTTAGAGTATCTGGATCAGCCAGACCCTCAGGAGCAGCTGAGTCAGGCACAAGGATCCAGTGGGCAGGGATCAGGAGGTACATCGATTACGGTGTCAGGTCCATCAGTGAGCAGTGGCTCGTAGAGTCAGAGGGGTGGTGCTTCGAGTAACATGCAAAGCAATCCGCAGAGCAGTTCACTAGGTAGTCCATTGATGGACAGTTCACACGGTACTTCAACATCTACAGGTTCAGGTTCAAGCAGGAGGACAGCAAACAGACATTCAGGAGTTCAAGCTCTTGATGAGGATGAGGAGTTTTATTCTCCAGTGGGAGAAGTGTGCTCAGGGAAGAGGAAGCCCAAGTGGCTTCAGGATACCTTGAGAAAGGCCACATCTATTGCTGGGCCGAAGAGACCGGTCAGAGAGAGCAGACCACCTGAGAGGTTCTGTAGCTATATGGCAATGGTTTCCAACATCGTTGACTCTGTGTAATATTCCTAATTAGCTATGGCTAATTGGAATATTCAAATTTTGCTCAATTTTGCCGTCTACAGTTTATTCATAAATAAAAAGGTGAGTAGAGGAGACATAACTCACTTTAGAAATAAAATTTCACTCCCTAGTAGCACAACGTTGTAACTTAAGTGAGCCGAGGGGGCCAAGAGACCACGCAGAGAGGGGGCCCACGTAGACACATGGAGGGACTGCGCAGGCCAAGAGGGAGCACGTGGCAACGTTGGAGGAGGTGAGCATTAGGGTTGAGAGGGGCTCATGCTATATAGAGGGGAGAGCCTCTTCATTTTGTTCATTCGTTGTTGATGATATTGAGCTAGTCGTTTTGACTTCTTGAGCATGCTAGCTGTTTAGCCTGTCTGCAGCACTGTTTAGTGCGTTGAGTGTCTCCGATCAGAGATCTCGCCCTTAGCCCCGGGGGACTTCGAGTGCCTACTCGAGCAAGGTAGTTTCTTTAGTATTTTGTGGAAGGATTGGTGTTTGGGTTTTGTTGCGGAGCTGTGCATTCAGAGACTGCGCAGTCAGTGAGAGGGAGGACGCAGTCTATTCAGGAGGAGCTCCGGATTGAGTTTCTTACAGGGGTTTTGAGCCTGGAGATTGAGCAGAGGATCAGCCTTTGCCTTTGGGAGGATTTTGGTGGAGTTTGAGGCCGTATTTCAGTTGTTCCTATTCAGCCTCTGCGCAGAGCCTTGGAGGGCAGCGTAATTCCCCAAGGAGGTGATTTTCGGGGGTCAGTCATTTCTCATATGATTTCTGGGTTTTCCTGCTGTTGATGAGTAGAGGTGGATTCCAAATTTTCAGCTCATTCCGGCAAGGGGAACAGCCCCTAGTTATCAGTTCATTTCAGCAGTAGCAGCTACACAGCAGTTTTCCAGCAGTTGGGACGCAGTTCAGAGAGCAGCCATTTCCTGGTTATTCTAAGAGTATTTCTTCACTTGCCTTGAGCAAGTCTAGGTGCCATCACTCTGATCACCTATTGTACTTCATTATATTTCTCAGTATAATAAAATGGCTTAGCATTCTCTCTCTATATTTCTGGAGCATTTGTCGTACATTCCATCTATGCTATTGTATGTCTGCTTTACTGTTATTTTATATATTTCCGGGCATTCTAGTTCTATACCACTTGGTGTGTTTTTCTCATACTCTTAGACAGAGTCTGGAAAGGGCCAGGTAGCCTCCAGATCTCACCCTCTTCTCAGAGGTGAAATATCTGGTAAACGCCCTCCCAGTCCATCTCTGGTTGGAGTTTGCTTGTGTTTGAGGGATATCCCTGAAAAGGGATATTACAGTGGTATTATAGCATAGTTCTGGCTCAGCCTGTGGAGCTAGTTGTCTATGACACCGGGGAAGAAGCCCTACATTTGTTACAGAGGCAGGAAGTACAGAGATCTTGAGCGTAGGTTGGAGAACACCTACGGAGAGGGAGATTGTGTTCGGGTGGTGGACACAGAACAGGAGGAGCCTGTGATAGACGCAGAGCAGGAGGAGCCTGTGTTAGATTCAGAGCAGAGAGAGCCGATAGCAGATGATAGTGAGGAAAAACAGTTTGGGGAGGCACTCCTCAAATCGGTGCAGGATCTAGCAAGACAAATTGAGGTGATGGGTCAGAGATTCACCGCCGTGGAGGCTAAACAGCGTGAGACCCCACGGGTTTTCCAGGTAGGAGAGGGATCGGATACATCCCACCATTTGTCGGAGCATGGTGCTACTCAGTGTGATACTACTCAGCAGATGGCTTCACATGCACCTACACGCTCTACCATGCCCACTTTTCTGGGAGCAAACACAGGGGCAGGAGCCCAGCAGGAGACAGAGCCCGGCCATATGGGCGATTATTTTGCAGAGTATGAGGCCTATGGGCAGGAGTTCGGGGATGCTCTCTCGTTCAGAGATTTTGTTCAGCTCCAGCGGGACAATAGACCCCGCGACCATCATAGAGGGCACTGGCATTATCATGATGGAGATACCCACCGCACAGCTAGCAGATTCCACTTGCCTACGTTTGATGGTTCATCAAACAGTTCGGCGAAGTCTTGGGTGGAGAAGCTGGACATCTATTTCCAGCTTAACTAGATGTCGGAGACGGAGGCCATCAAGGTGGCGACATTACATTTGCATGGTGAGGCCCAGGGCTAGTGGTTTCATGGGATGGTTACACTCGGACATTCTACAGTGACGACATATGTCGAGTTTACCAGGAGGTTGATAGAGAGGTTTGACCGGAGGGATTCAGAACAACACTTTGTTGAGCTAACGAGGCTCAAACAGACCGGGAGCCCAAAGACATACATTGCAGACTTCTTAAGGGTTTCAGTGATGGTGCCAGATCTATTCACAGCACGGATGATCTATATGTTTGTGGAGGGGTTAGCAGAGCCACTTCGGGGTCTAGTCAGATCTACTAGACCAGCCACACTCCAGGATGCTATTAGCAGGACCCGGGACTTACAGGATGCATTGCCCAGGACTCGAACACCTTACCCCCAGAGACAGGGCTTCCAGCCCAAGGGGAAGGATGTGAGGATTCTGCCTCCAAAGGGGAATCCAGGACGGGCACAGACGGATGATGATGCCAGGAGGGAGCTGAAGAAGAAGCGGTTGTGCTTTACCTATCAGGAGCCGTGGGCACCGGGACATAGATGTGCTGCTCGCAAAGCACACTTCATTGAGGTCTTCTCCGAGAATAGCGGGGAAGAGGATGAGGAGGATGACGTGGAGGCAGGAGACAGTCATACAGCCCAGGATCAGTTGCCACCACCACCTCCAGGAGCGGGAGGTGCAGCTTTTGCACCTACAGGGGGGACCCTTGCAGCATTGCGAGGAGTTCCTAAGTATTTGACGTTGCGCGTACGGGGGACAGTACGTGGTCAGCGAGTATCAGTTTTGGTTGACAGTGGGGCAACCCACAACTTCATCAATGCACAGATGGTTGAGCGGAGAGGTATACTGACCGAGAGCTTCAATGGATTTTCAGTTCTAGTCCCAGGAGCTCAAACGATGCAGTGTGCCCGATATGTTCCAGAGTTGGCAGTGACGATGGGTACCTACACCGTGACCAACCACTTTTTCGTGGTCAACATACCGGATACCAATGTGGTATTGGGTGTTCAGTGGTTGATTACTCTGGGAAAGGTCACCACAGATTGGGAGGCCTTGGATATGGAGTGGGATGATAAGAAGACCGGGAAGCATGAGAAGATCCGCGGGATGCACACTTACCCACCTCAAACTGTTTCGGCTCACCGGATGGAGGCAGATTTCCGGAAGGGAGACAGAGTGGGCGATTGAGTTGCGGGCATCAGAGGCAGGGACTACCAGTCAGGCCGTTCATCCTGATATACAGGCCATCCTTGACAGGTATGACACAGTGTTTGGGGATATACCACCAAGCCGACCACCGGATCGGGGGTTTGAGCACACTATTGAGTTGGAGCAGGGTATTCAGGCAGTGATTACCACACCCTATAGGCACCCCAAAGCCTATCGGGATGAGATTGAGCGGGCCATCCAGGAGTTGCTGGCTCTTGGGCACATTTGGTCGAGCACGAGTCCTTTTGCTTCTTCCGTGGTGTTGGTGAAGAAGGACGGCACATTGAGGATGTGCATTGACTACACAGCCCTAAACAAGAAGACCCTGAAAAACAGGTACCCCATACCCAGGATCGATGAGTTGATGGATGAGTTGAGAGGAGCGCAGTTCTTCTCAAAGATTGATTTGAGATCTGGGTACCATCAGATTCGCCTGAGGGAACAGGACATTCCCAAGACTGCCTTCAGGTGTCACTATGGGCACTTTGAGTTTTTGGTGATGCCCTTCGGGCTAACCAATGCCCCAGCGACATTCCAGTCTTGCATGAATCACATCTTCCCTGGTCACTTGAGGAAGTTTATGTTGGTATTCTTTGATGATATCCTTATTTACAGCAGGACTTGGGAGGAGCATCTCCAGCATATTGAGATAGTATTGCGCATTTTGGAGGAGCATCAGTTCTATGCCAAGCTCTCCAAGTGTGAGTTTGGTTTGACGGAGATGTTGTACTTGGGACATATTATAGGGGTGGATGGAGTGAGAGCCCACGAGGAGAAGATCAGGGCCATTAGAGATTGGCCGGAGTCGAGGAACGTGACAGAACTTCGAGGATTCATTGGCATATGTACTTCTTACAGGAAGTTCGTCAAGAGTTTCTAACAACTTGCTGCACCCCTTACAGATTTGACGAAGAAGGGGGCATTCAGTTGGTCAGATACAGCGCAGCGAGCCTTTGACAAGCTCAAGGAGGTGATGAGTAGCTGCCCAGTGCTTGCATTGCCGAATTTTACGCAGCCATTTTTTTGGAGTGTGATGCGTCGGGAGAAGGGATCAGTGCAGTATTGATGCAGGGAGGACACCCTATAGCCTTTGAGAGCCGGAAGCTCCTTCCACACGAGAGGTATTCTATATACGACAAGGAGAAGTTGGCCATTATGCATGCATTGGCCAAATTCCGGCAGTATTTAGTGGGTAACAGGTTCAGGGTGAGGACTGATCACAACAGCCTCAGGTTCTTTTTGGAGCAGAAGCAACTACAGGAGAGGCAGCAGAAGTGGATCAGTAAGATCCAGGCATATGACTTTGACATTGAGTATGTCAAGGGTAAGAACAATGTGGTAGCAGATGCCCTTTCACGTAGACCAGCCACGTTGTCTCTTATGAGCTTGGACACAGACTGGAGGGCTCGACTTTTAGTAGAGTACTGCAAGGACATATTTGCATGTGAGGTTCTCGATGGATAGGTGGCGGATGACAGGTACAGGGTGGTTGATGAGATCATCTACTACAGGGACTGGATCTTCTTGACTGAGGGATCTCAGCTCAAGAAGAAGATACTTCAGGCATCACATGATTCACCATTGGACGGCCATCAGGGGTTTACCAAAACCTACAGGGCCATTAGAGAGAGGTTCTCATGGAAGGGCCTCAAGGAGGACGTACTCCAGCACATCAGGGAGTGCGATGTTTGCCAAAGGAACAAGGGGGAGATGAGCCATCATGGGGATTATTTGCAACCTCTACCCACGTGGGAGGAAATGGGAGAGTATATCGATGGACTTCATCACAAGGTTGCCCATGGTGCAGGGCAAGGATTGTATCTTTGTCGTCGTTGATCGACTGACAAAGTATGCGCATTTTTTTCGCCATATCCGCGCACTATTTAGCAGCACAGGTGGCCGAGCTATTCTTCAGAGAGGTTTTCAGGCTACATGGTCTTCCTAAGACCATCATCAGTGACAGGGACAACCACTTCATGGGCAGATTTTGGCGAGAGCTTTTCCGGTTGGTGGGGACAGAGTTGACACCGAGTACTAGTTATCACCCACAGACGGATGGACAGACGGAAATAGTTAACAAGTGGCTGGAGGGCTACTCGCGTAACTATGTCAGTGGGCAGCAGCGAGCATGGCTGAAGTGGCTACATTTGGGGGAGTACTGCTACAACACTACACATCACATGTCCATTGGTATGTCTCCATTCTACGCTTTATATGGATATCACTCTGTCTTTTGCTGACGTGATGTTTGGTGCTAACAAGGCTCCGACAGCCAAGATTTGGATCCAAGAGAGTCAGGATATTCCCCACGCTCTCAAGGATAATATGGCCACAGCGCAGAACAGTGTTTATTATCACCCCGGCCCGGGAGGTCGGGTGGAGAGACGGTTGAGGTGGGGACGTCTCTGGAAATTCTGACTCCTCTTGTGGTCGTCAGCAGACGAGAAGGGACGGAAAGCTAAGCCACCTTTTTATGGACCATACGAGGTGATACGCGAGGGTTGAATGAGTTGCATATGAGTTGGGCCCCCGCCCCAGCGTAAAGATTCATAACATTTTCATGTATCATGATTTGAAAGAGGCATTGGGCAGCAGGTGACAGCGACAGATGAGCTACCACCCACGGATGATGAGGGGCATTTGGTGTTGCAGCCAGAGGCCATTATTGATACCAGGGAGAGGCAGCTACGTAGTAGGACGATCCGGGAATTCTTGGTGAGGTGGAAGAATTTGCCTGGTGAGGATGCCACTTGGGAGAGTGAGAGGATTTTGCAGCATCCATCACTTCAGTTGCTTGAGGACAAGCAACATTTTGCTGGGGGAGACTGTAATATTCCTAATTAGCAATGGCTAATTGGAATATTCAATTTTGCTCAATTTTTCCTTCTATAGTTTATTCATAAATAAAAAGTGAGTAGAGGGGACATAACTCACTTTAGAAATACAAGTTCACTCCCTAGTAGCACAACGTTGTAACTTAAGTGAGCCAAGGGGGGCCAAGAGGTCACGCAGAGAGGGGGCCCACGTAGACACATGGAGGGACTGCGCAGGCCAAGAGGGAGCACGTGGCAACGTTGGAGGAGGTGAGCCTTAGGGTTGAGAGGGGCTAACGCTATATAGAGGGGAGAGCCTCCTCATTTTGATCATTCGTTGCTGATGATATTGAGCTGGTCATTTCGACTTCTTGAGCACGCTGGCTGTTTAGCTTGTCTACAACACTGTTTAGTGCATCTAGTGTCTCCGATCAGAGATCTCACCCTTAGCCCCGGGGGACTTCGAGTGCCTGCTCGGGCAAGGTAGTTTCATCTTTTTTTTGTGGGAGGATTAATGTTTGGGTTTTGTTGCGGAGCTGGGCACTCAGGGACTGCACAGTCTTGAGAGGGAGGACGCAGTCCATTCTAGAGGAGCTCTAAATTGAGTTCTTGCAGAGGTTTTGAGCTTGGAAATTGAGCAAGGGGCCAGCCCTTGCTTGTTGGAGGATTTTGGGAGAGTTTGAGGCCATATTTCAGTTGTTCCTATTCAGCCTCTGCGCAGAGCCTTGGAGGACAGCTTAATTCCCCAAGGGGGTGTTTTTCGGGGGTCAGCCATTTCAGATATGATTTCTGGGTTTTGCTGTGATTGGTGAGTAGAGGTGGATTCCAGATTTTCAGCTCATTCCGGCGAGGGGATCAGCCCCAAGTCATCAGTTCATTTCAGCAGTAGGAGCTACACGACAATTTTCCAGCAGCTGGGACATAGTTCAGAGAGCAACCATTTCTTGGACATTCTGAGAGTATTTCTTCACTTGCCTTGAGCAAGTCTAGGTGCCATCACTCTGATCACCTATTGTACTTCATTATATTTCTCAGTATAATAAAATGGCTTAGCATTCTCTCTCTATTTCTAGAGCATTTTATTTATGCTATTGTATGTCTGCATTACTGTTATTTTTATATCTTCGGGCATTCTAGTTCTATACCACTTGGTGTATTTTTCTTCATACTCTTAGACAGAGTCTGGAAAGGGCCAAGTCGCCTCCAAATCTCACCCTCTTCTCAGAGGTGAAATATCTGGTAAACGCCCTCCTAGTCCATCTCTGGTTAGAGTTTGCTGTGTTTTAGAGATATCCCCCAAAAATGGATATTACATATTGGGACTCCCAAGAAAGGGAAGACACAACGCAGACCTCCTCACAGGTACCAGGCCTTGATGGCTCAAGTAGAGGAACCTTCCAGCTTCCTGGAAGCCGTTCAACACCAAGTATAGGTAGACGCCACGATAGAAGAGTATTCTTCTATCACGACAAATGATGTCTGGGAAGTTGTACCCAGTCCTCAGAGCAGATCAGTTGTTGGATCACGTTGGATCTACAATATAAAGTACGCTGCAGATGGCAGTGTAGAGAAATACAAGGCAAGGTTCGTGGCAAAAGGATATGCTCAGAAGGAAGGCATTGACTATGAGGAGACCTTCGCACCAGTTGCTAGATATACCTCAATCCAGACCGTTGTATCTTTAGTTGCACAAATGGGATGGGAGATTCATTAAATGGATGTCAAGACAGCGTTCTTGACTGGAGAAATTGAGGAAGAGGTATATATCGAACAGCGAGAGGGTTTTGAGACTCATGAAAGGAGGTCTCATGTATGCATATTAAAGAAATCCCTGTATGGGCTTAAGCAGGCTCTAAGAGCGTGGTATTGCTGGATAGATAGCTATTTGCAAAAGATGGGATTTTTCAAGAGTGACGCAGATCCCAATCTTTACTACTTGCTGGTAGAGGATGAGCCATTGGTACTAGTACTATCTGTAGATGATCTGTTTCTCACGGGATCATCTAGGCTCATCAAGGATTGCAAACGGTATCTAGAAATTGAATTCGACATGAAGGATTTGGGGTTGATGCACTACTTCCTAGGATTGGAAGTTTGTCAGAAAGATGGAGATATCTTCATGGGACAGGAGAGGTATGCCTTGGAAATTCTGAAGAGATTCAGAATGCAGGATTGCAGGCCCATGGCCACACCCATGATCATCAATTTGAAAAAGATAGATACATCAGAAGATACAGAGGTAGACCCCACCTTATACAGACAACTCATCGGGTCATTGATGTATCTGGTTAACACCAGACCAGACATTTGCTTTGCCGTCAACACTCTTAGTCAGTGCATGGTGGAACCCAAAAGAGTGCACTGGGCCGCAGGAAGGCATGTCCTGAGGTATGTACGAGGAATAGTCAGATTCGGTATTAGATATGGCAGAGGAGAGGATGTCAGGCTCAGTGGATTCACAGATGCACATTGGGCAGGTAGCTCAGTGGACAGGAAAAATACCTCTGGGTACTGTTTCAACGTTGGTTCAGGAATGGTGTCCTAGTGCAGCAGGAAACAGAAGTTAGTAGCATTGAGTACAACTAAAGCAGAGTACATGGCAGCTAGTACAACTACATGCGAAGCAATCTGGCTTTGGAAACTTCTTGTGAGTCTATTCAGAAGCAGGATGGAGCCAACTAGCGTTTACTGTGACAATTAGAGTTGTATCGAACTCTCTGAAAATCCAGTATTTCATGATCTGTCCAAACATATTGACATCAGATGTCATTTTATCAGAGACTATGTTCAGCGTGGGGCAGTACAACTCCAGT
Source organism: Pinus albicaulis (assembly GCA_034641835.2). Lineage (NCBI taxonomy): Eukaryota > Viridiplantae > Streptophyta > Pinopsida > Pinales > Pinaceae > Pinus > Pinus albicaulis. Next base: position 92,776 of record JAXQQM020077099.1, on the reverse strand, counting down.
ACATTCCCACAGGCGAACAAACAACAGATATACTCAATAAGGCTCTGGGGAGAATTAAGTTCACTCAGTTCAGGGAACAACTGGGTATGACTGAAAATCCATTTCAGTAAGAAATGGATCCTCAGCGCAGTTGAAGGAGGGAGTTGCAGTATAGTGGAAGTTGGCAGCAGTAAGCAGAGTCATCAACAGTACAGATGCAACATTTCTTGTGTAGTGTTGGTGAGCAGCATCAATAGCACAATAGCAGATGTTACAGAAGTCAGAACAACAACACATTGAGTTGTTTTGCTAGAGCACTTTCCTCGCTAAGAGGGAGTGTTGATTTATGGTAGCATCGGATGTGCTCTAGCCTTGTAATTTTGTATATGGGCTAAGACACATGTATTCCATAATACCCAGAAAGGATTTTTGAAGATTCCACTTAGAGATGGTTTAATTAAAATAATTAATCGTTTTTTAATGTTTTCCTAAGTGTAACCTTAGGGAAACTAATTAATTAAAGGGTATTAATTAAACTTAGTGTGAATCTTCTAGAAAAAGTCATGGATCACCTCCAAATTAATCTTAGCCCTTGATTATGTTTTAATCTTGGCCGTTGAAGGTTCAACCGAAGAATGTAAGAAGGAGGGTGAGGGGCATATGGAAAGACACATCAGACTGAGAAAGAATCAAGAGTTCGATTTCTTCAGAGAGAGGAAGAATTGAAGTGGTTCTCATTTGCAGAGAGGGGAAGGTGACATCTCCAGGAGGGAGGATTTCTGAAGCATAGAGAGTGCATGAAGAGGAGTGAGAGAGAGAAATGACCAAAAGCATCGGCGTAGAGTTACCTAAGCGGCGATTCTGTTGGGCAGTCTGAAACGAGACGGAGTTTTGTTTTTGTTGGAGTGGCGGAAAGGTTCATCCGTGTTAAAATTGGACAACTAGGTCGAACTCCATGTTGTGATGCTCAGATGAAGATATCGATATTTTTAGTGGATTCCTCTTTCGGAGAGGTGTAAGATCCATATAAAATTTATCTAAATCCAATGAGCAGAACATTTATTTTGAATTTATTATTTATAATAAATTATATGTGCAGGTCGGCCTTAAGGTTTTACACCCCCAGATGTGTCACACACCTCAATGATGTATATAAATATAGTCAAAGTTGGAGAGCATTTCACACTCACTCATCACACATCTTTTTCTCTTCTCTGATTTAGTACGAGCTCCTTGGAGGACGAATTCAGCTCACACGTGGGAAAAAGGACGAGTTTGTACAGCCAAGAAGAAGGACGCAGATTGCTGCAGCTAGGGTTTCCAAGGAAGTTTGACCAACGTTGACTTTGGTCAACGCATGGTCCAAAGAGGCTGAAATTTATTGGAGACTTCGATTTTAGGAGGCCGTACACATTGGCATAAGAACCGAGGTCAAAAGGTTGACCGAAGTTGGAGCTGCGTTGACTTTTATGTTGCTGCGCTGCGTTGACTTTTCTGGAGTTGACTTGTGTTGACTTGGTGATTGATTTGAGGATTGTTGTGACACATTCTGGGTTGGCTGATCAAGGAGACTTTGCTGGTTGAAGCATCCTGTTGACCGCCGTAACGCACCATCACATTTTTCTGTTTCTGGCTTGTCTTCTATAAGATCCACTGATATGTTCTATCGGCATTTTACTTAACTATTTGTGTGATTGCTGTAAGAAAAGTAAAGTTGCATCAAGCATAGAACATCTACAAAAATTTACATGGTATCAGAGGTGAGGTGAAGACAAGCCCTAACTTTAGCAATCACCATCGGAGGAAATGGGTTCCACAAGTTTTGAATTCAAGGAGAATGACAAGCTGACTGGAAGGGATGACTTCCATGCCTGGAAGATGATATTAGATCTCAAATTGGAAGACCATGATCTCATGGACCATGTACTGGGTAAGATACAAGAACCTCCATCCAATGCTACTGTTGCTGCTAAAACCAAGTATAAGAAGGGGGAGATCAAAGCAAAGCTGATGATCAGGGAATCCATTCATAAAAGCCTGGTGGCCTACATCTCTGAGTTGGGTACATCCAAAGAGATGTATGATAAATTGATCTAATGTTCAAGGTAAACAATGTAAACCAAGTGCTATTCTTCAAGAATCAATTGAAGAATCTGAAGGAAGGCAGGGATGAGTCTGTCTAAACATTCTTTCTGAAATTGACCGAGATTAGGAACAATCTGCTGGCTATTGGGGAGACAATAGCCGATCGTGAGATGGTACTCACCACACTTGGAGGACTCCCATATGAATGGCAAGTATTCACCACTACCATTCTCAATAATAGTACTATTCCTAACTTTGACGAGCTACTGTCCAGATGCATGCAAGAAGAGACAAGAATGAAGGAATATGAAAATGACAGAAATGCTGCCTATGCTGCTCATTCTAGGAAGAAGAACTCTGGTGGTCCTAAGAACAAAGGAAGAACAAGGGCTGGTCCTAAGAACAAAGGAAGAACAAGGCCCAAGGAAAGAAGGGTAAGTGTTTCACTTGTCATAGGCCTGGTCACTATGCTAGAGAATGTCCCTTCAAGAAGGATTCTCCCGATAATGATGACAACAACAACAACCGGAGGAATGGAAATCAAAGAAACGACAGATCCAAAGGAAAGAGGAAGGCTCCCTCTGGCGGAAACAATCAACCTTCTAAAAGGTCTAGAAACTCCAGGTATGAGGAGTCAAATGTTGTTGATAAAAGAAATGAATATATTCTTGTATCTGCTCTCTCTGCTGCATCCCCGCCCGACACTATGGATGTCTGGCTGATAGATAGTGGTGCCTCAAGACACATCATTGGGTTCAAGGAAGCACTCTCTGACATGGTTGAGAAGGATACTAATCTGGAAATTATCCTTGGAGATAATGCCACATATCCCGTGAAAGGGACAGGGACTATGACCCTCCACTTGTCTCAAGGACAAGTCCTACATTTGCAGGATGTACTCTATGTACCAAAATTGAAGAAGAACCTTGTGTCTATATCAGCGATTGAAGACAAAGGCTTCAATGTGGCATTCATTGATGGAAAGGTGCACATGTGGAAGAAGAACCTCAAGGAAGCTATCGTGATTGGTTTTAGAGTTGGAACACTCTACCAGGTTGAAGGAAGTCCACTAGGAGCTATGACATGTGATACTATGCGACAAACTGAACTATGGCACCGAAGGTTTGGACACCTTCATTGCAAGGCCCTTCCCGAAGCAAGGAAGGTGGTGACAGGGATGCCCGACTTTGGAAATAATCATGAAGGTGTATGTAAGGGTTGTGCCGAAGGAAAGCATACAAGGGGACCTTTCCCCTCAAGTGCCACAAAGACATCTGATATTTTGCAACTGGTCCATTCTGATCTATCTGGTATGCTTCCTGTGACATCCCTGGGAGGATGTTCTTACTATATGACATTCACTGATGACTTCTCCCGCAAAACCTGGATATACTTCTTGAAGAAGAAGGATGAGGCTTTCATGTGGTTCCGTACCTTCAAAGCCTTGGTGGAAAATATGACAGGGAAGAAGATCAAGATTTTGAGGACCGACAATAGCACTGAATATGAGTCAAATGAGTTCAAGGACTTTTGCAGAGAAGCTGGCATTAAGAGGGAGACTACTACTGCCTATACTCCTGAGCAGAATGGCGTTGCTGAACGAAAGAACAGGACCATTGTGGAAGCTACCCGTGCCATGCTATGTGACCAGGGTCTACCGAAGTTTCTGTGGGGAGAAGCTGTGAATACTGCTGTATACATTCAAAACCGATGCCCTCATTCCGCCTTGGACTCCAAAACTCCCGAAGAGGTTTTCACTGGTAAGAAACCTGACGTCTCACATTTTAGAATTTTTGGATGTCCTGTTTTTTTTCATGTGCCAAAAGAAAAGAGAAGTAAGCTGGATGCTTCTGGGAAGAAAGGAATGTTTGTGGGCTACAACGAAACCTCTAAGGCCTATAGAGTCTATGTACCTGGTCAAAGGGAAGTAGAGATATGCCATGATGTCACTTTTGACGAAGATGCTTCCCTGAAGAAAGTAGTAGATCTTCCGAGATCTGAGGAAAATCATGAAGCAAGGCCTGGAAATCAAGAAGAACCACAGGATGAGACAATGCCTGATGTTGAAGGACCAATGGACCTAATCGATCCATCTCCTTCACTGAGAAAGAGACCATCATGGCTCAGGGACACTCTCGAAGATGCTGAGGGACATGCTGCCCCGAGGGGGACATTCCGAGAAAGCAAGAAGCCGTGTAGATACCAAGGGTATCTGGCTGCCATGAGTACCATTGTACAATCTGAACCTGGATCTTTTGAGGAAGCCGTAAAGCATCAAGTCTGGAAGGATGCTATGCACAAAGAATATGAGTCCATAATGAAGAATGATGTCTGGGATGTGGTTCCAAGACCGAAGGACAAATCAGTTGTCACCGCGAAATGGCTCTACAAGATCAAGCATGGATCTGATGGAAGTGCTGAAAAGTTCAAGGCAAGATTTGTTGCCGTGGCTTCTCTCAAAAGGAAGGAGTAGATTATGATGACATATTTGCACCTGTGGCACGATATACCACCATTCGATCAATCATAGCCCTTGCTGCTACGCAAGGATGGAGTCTTCATCAGATGGATGTCAAGACCGCTTTTCTGCATGGTGCAATAAAGGAAGAGGTGTATGTAGAACAACCTCTGGGATTTGAAGTTCGGGATCGAGACACTCATGTCTGCAAGTTGAAGAAAGCCCTCTATGGGTTAAAGCAAGCACCCAGAGCTTGGTACGAGAGGATGGATAGTTACTTGATGAAGCTGGGCTTCACTCGAAGTAATGCTGATCCGAACCTTTACTTCAAGATTGTCAAGGGAAAACCTCTCATTCTGGTGCTGTATGTGGATGACCTCTTCCTGATAGGTGCTGACCCTCTCATTCATCAGTGCAAGAGGGAGATCGCTGCTGAGTTCGAGATGAAGGACCTAGGACGAATGTCTAGGCCTGAAGGTCTAGCAGAGACCTGGCGAGATTTTCCTTTCGCAAGGAAAATACATTATGAAAGCTCACGGATAAATTTGAGCATGGTGAGTGAGACCGTGTCAGCACCAAATGGAACTCAACTTCCAAGAAGTTGAGTGGCGGTAATCTTGAGCTGTATTATTTGATCCTCTGATGTAAATCCTTTCATTAGGAACTCACGATGTATTAGACACCGTCCGAGATATATGTTTCTGATGGTACTTTTGAGTCACGAGATGGTTGAGCCTCATCACTTTCACTGGGTTGGTGCCAAGAATCTTTTGAGATATCTTCGGGGCACGATAAACCATGGGCTGAGATACACTGCCGAGAGTGTGATACTCCGTGGATATACTGATGCCGATTGGGCTGGCGGTGTGGTGGATCGTAAGAGCACATCGGGATGCTGCTTCAATCTTGGTTCTGCTTCGATCTCATGGATGAGCAGGAAGCAGAAGTCGGTGGCTTTGAGCACCGCTGAGGCCGAATACATTGCAGCAAGTATGGCCTGTTGTGAAGCAATTTGGTTGCGAAAGCTCTTTAGTGAGCTGTTTGGACATGTGCTAGATACCACTGTGATACTCTGTGATAACCAGAGTGGGATTCGTATGACTGAGAATCCTGTGTTCCACGGCCGATCCAAGCATATTGATATCAGGTACCACTTTATCCGGGATATGGTACAGTGAGGCGCCGTAAGGCTCGATCATATAGGAACTGATGAGCAGGTCGCGGATATTCTCACTAAGCCCCTGGGGAAGGTCAAGTTCCTAACCTTTCGTGAGAGTCTTGGTATCATGGAATGACCCTATGATGTGGGTCCTGTTGGACGATGAGCTCTAGGAGCTCTGGGGGGCTTTGGGGATAGCTTCTCGGAGCTATAAGCACTCATAATGCTTCTGCCCCACCGTTGTGATTATTGAGCTGGTTCACCTCTCATTTATCTGTGCCCCGTATGCATCCTACCCATTGAGTTCAGGGCTCATGGGAAGTACCTCTCATTTGGCCAATGAGGTGGGAAAAGCTAGAGACTATTAGCAAAGACTGATGGACGCATCAGAGATTGCCGTACTCTCCATCTAGGATGGCACGGTCCAACCACTTGATCTGGGATCAAGATTTGTGAGGTCTGGGACCTCGCGACTTGGTCAGATGAACCAGCCGGGTTGGTTGGAGACTCTTTGTGAGTGCAGTGGGGGTTTGAACCTCTGGTACAGATTTGTGTTAGGGGGATGATGTCTTTGTGGTGACCCACATACATTAAGAAATAACGAGGCCAGCAAAGCACGTTACGGCGGGATGACGCACGATGTTTAATTGCACTGATGGATGGAGTTCTCCCTAGTTGAGAGGGTGTTAAAATTGGACAACTAGGTCCAAACTCCATGTTGTGATGCTCAGATGAAGATACCGATATTTTTATTGGATTCCTCTTTCGGAGAGGTGTAAGATCCATATAAAATTTATCTAAATCCGATGAGTAGAACATTTATTTTGAATTTATTATTTATAATAAATTATATGTGCAGGTCGGCCTTAAGGTTTTACACCCCCAGCAGATGTGTCACACACCTCAATGATGTATATAAATACAGTCAAAGTTTGAGAGCATTTCACACTCACTCATCACACATCTTCTTCTCTTCTCTGATTTAGTACGAGCTCCTTGGAGGACGAATTCAGCTCACACGTGGGAAAAAGGACGAGTTTGTACAGCCAATAAGAAGGACGCAGATTGCTGCAGCTAGGGTTTCCTAGGAAGTTTGACCAGCGTTGACTTTGGTCAACGCATGGTCCAAAGAGGCCCAAAATTTGTGGAGACTTCGATTTTAGCAGGCCATACACTTTGGCACAAGAACCGAGGTCAAAAGGTTGACCGAAGTTGGAGCTGCGTTGACTTTTATGTTGCTGCCCTGCGTTGACTTTTCTGGACATCGTTGACTTTTATGGAGTTGACTTGTGTTGACTTGGTGACTGATTTGAGGATTGTTGTGACACATTCTGGGTTGGCTGATCAAGGAGACTTTGCTGGTTGAAGCATCCTGTTGACCGCCGTAACGCACCATCACATTTTTCCTGTTTCTGGTTTGTCTTCTATAGATCCACTGGTATGTTCTATCAGCATTTTACTTAACTGTTTTGGTGATTGCTGTAATAAAAGTAAAGTTGCATCAAGCATAGAACATCTACAAAAATTTACAGATCCGGTGTCGGGAGGACATTTCGGGAAGAAAGGAGCACTCTAGTCTCATATAGCAGCAAGCACAGAAGCAGCACAACAAGCAGCAGAAGTTGTGATGCAGTGACAGCGTGAGTGACACAGTCACTGCGCAGCAATCACGGAAAGCCAGTCAGTGTGGGTGCAGGTCAGTGCCAGAACTCAGATGGTGATGTGAGAATTCTCTCACTCAGCCTTTTCTCATCAGAATTCTTCAGGTGATTGATTGATATTTACAATCACACATTTGTACTCAGAATTTCAGCATAATAAAGAAACCCTCAGATCTACTGCACCGGTTTTCCCACATTGGGTTTTTCCGAGGACAATTATCCAAAAATAACGGTGTCTATGTGTGATTACTTATGCTATTTTTATATGTGATTTATTAATCGTGAAGTCTGCGGCATATTTTATTTTGTTATTTAACACGAGAAATGTTAAATAATTGTGTTTGACAATGCAATAGAAGAAATTTAATAAGTAGTTGCAGTAGAATTCTCCATTATAGAATTTTCACACATATTGGCATTTGTAGGGTCTGCATTGAGAGCCATGGGCCTCCACTATAGCAGAGAGAAGATTTCCACACCATGGGATCCATCAGCACCACTCACTACTCGCTCGTGTCCTACTTATTTGATGATGATGATGCACCTGGACAACCTTGCCCAACCGGCTCCACACTTGGCAGTTGATATAGGGCCCAGATGGGGTTGTGCCTCACCATGGGAGACAAAGGGAGGGCTTGCATCATTGTTCCAGCCCTTGCATATGTGATACATGCTTGCTCGATTCAGTTGGAGACCCATGAGGATGCTTTTGTGCCCCCACAACCACTCAATGGAACCATAGGTCATTTGCTTGGAGATCAAGGGGCCATCCCCTTCATTGCTATTATTGGAGCTCTTTTATTCGTTTTGGCACATGTTGGGCTTCATTTGGACTTCCAACATCCTTCCTAGCTATTGTTCTATCATTTTGACCCTCTTGAGAGGCTAATTATTCGTGTTTTAGAGTGATTTGGTGGGATTGTCACCAATTTATTTGTTATTTTCACATTAAAATATTAATTAGGCTAAATTAGACCATTTGAACTTGTGAGAGTCTCATATATATTGATGAGACCTCATTTGTATTTCCTCATCATCACTTGGGATTTTTGCTAACTCTTCTTAAGAATTTTGAACTGCAATTTGTGGAGTGATTTTGATGGAATAAATGTATTTTGACATTTGGAAATCTTCGTTATTTTTCTTTAAGCTTCTTGTTGCAATGTTGTGGATGGATATATTCTTCATTGTCTTGAAAGTTCCTTTTTAAGCTATATTTCTGAAATAATGGTTGTCTAATGCATGGAACTTCTTTCTTATGGTTTTATTGTGCCCTAATTCATGAGAAATTGTTTTAGGCCTTAATACTATTAGAAAATTTTGCATATGTTACTCATAAAGATAATGAATAAACGAATGTTCTTAGCAGATCATTGGCATCCTTGAAAATCCATAATATCTACCATCGAAGTATAAATGTCTAAAGTTACTATGTAGTTGCATCCATAGATACTGAACTTGTTGCTTTAGGCCTCCTTGAAGAGCGAAGGTGACAAAGTCAGGCTCTTTTTGACTCCAATATTCCCAATAGCCAGGCACTAATCTTAAATCCTAGTGTGATCTCCTTGAAAGCTTTTTTTCCGCCTTTTTCCCTCTTTCTGCCGGAACCCTAGAAGGCTGACCAGGGCCTTGTACGAATTGCAATAGAGACATCTCATTGGGGTGCAAATTGGCAGGAAACTATGCTAGTGAGTCTCCTATAAGCCCTCAAAATTTGAGGCCAATCCCGTAGTTGTATTGGGAGATATACCAAGCCCTAGTTATAAGACCAATTCCTCTAGGCTCCTTCTTGGGTAGTGGCTTTCAAGGGTCATTTACACTTTTAAACCCAAAGGAAGTTCATCTCTCAGTGACCTTTCCTCATCCTTGCTTGACCTAGTCACACTGTTGACAATCATCTTAAGCCCAAGGTTTTGCTTGGATCCCCTAAGTATCTCTTTTGTGGTCCCAAACATTCGCTTGTTTGTTATCTCACAAAACCCTGAGAGAGGTCCTTCGATCTCCCTAGGAATCCTTGACCTAGGTACATCCCTTGTGCTGACTATCTTTTTCCTAGGTATAGGCTTCCCCACCATAAGCCTTTCTTGGAGAGCCCTTTACCTTGCTTCTAAAGCAATCAAGCCGATTATCTGAGTCTCTCCTTTGAATGGGCTTTGGAGATCATATTATACTTTATTATTGACCCCTATCTTTCTAGTGATTTCCTCAATACCTAGACTCCTCCCATTGATGAAAGTCCATAAAGAGCAGGGGGCATTGACTGAGGTGACAGTGAGTCATTGTCCTGTTGTTGCCACTTGTTCTAGTAGTAGTCCCTTTAAAACCCCTCCTAGGACCCCTGATAGATTTAGCGGTAACAGGACACACCTCATATTGTTGTCCTTTAGTCTAGTTCTTGCCTTGCGAGCTCCCCTCACAAGACCTGCTGGAATTTGAGGCAACACAGACTATTTGAGCTTTTGGATGCTATGCCTGTCAATTATTAATGCAAGTTACCTGTTAAGGGAAAATGGAGAATCTTCTAGAAAAAGTTTGAACTGTGAACTTAAAGGCAAAGATGATTAAATTTGAATCCGATTTGAATGAAGCCACTTTGAGCACATTCATCAGGGTGATTAATCTGAATATAATAAACTCCTAGAAAGCAGTCTGCTGCAAGCCAGAAAAAAGGCTCTAGTCCACCCACAATGCTGTATACAACCACTACTGTACTAGAGATTTCATTAAATTTTTTGCAGTTATACCTAATCCTACAGACAAAACAAAGACAGCAAGTTTTTAGAAGTTGAAGATAATGCTTTAGAACCTCAAATTAGAGCCACTTACAATAATTTGTTACATCAAATTTTGTTGCAAAAACACTAGTGAAATGGAAATTTAAACATCAAGATAACAATTATAAATACCTGCAAAGTGACAGTGCTTTTATAGAAGGATCTTATTTGATGTCTCCCAGCTATATCTTTCCTGTTCATTGTGCAGATTACAGAATTTAAAATTATATATATGAAAATATTGAATAAATAAAGGCTGCTTCCATATTTAAACTCTAAGAAGAAATGAAATAATGGATAAATGAAGATGTTTGAACTTTGAATCACAGAAAAGTGTATTTTTCCTTAACAAATAGTAATTTGAAATGGTTGAGAATTGAAGGTTTCTTTCTGTCGGGCATAAAACAAATAATGGTTGAGAATTTACGCATCAAGAAAAAATCCAGCATCAGCATGACATTTCACTGTGGTTGTGCTTGGTAGAAGCTCGCGGAAATTGTCACAATGCAAGTATGTAGCTAAACCACCAGCTGAGGAACCAGAAAGAAGAGCCTTCATACAAGAAAGAATAGTCTTTATTAGTGCAGACTTTCAAATATTCACACAAGAAAACTGCAAAATAAATTTAAAAAAATATCAATACCTTATGATATACTCTACATAGTTGTCTACAGAAAACCAACTAGTAATTCACTGGTAACCTCTCTAATTTCTGTGTTGATTAAAGAGGGCTAAGATGCTAACACACAGGAATGAACGAGTCTCACAAAAGGCAATATGTTCCACTTCAAGAGGTGGTCATTCTCCTTGTTTCCTGAAGAGATGGTGGGGCTCTTGATGACTTGGCATATGGGTTTATGGCATATTTTAACTTACTCTTACCTGGATCCACTACTAATGTTTTATTGGTCCACAAATGCCATTCCAATGATTATTGCACACACATGTTGAGGCATATTATCAGATTAAAGGAGGTCATCCCTTATTGTCATGGAGACAGTTAACTCTTATTCACATTCCATATGTTAGAGCCTTGTATCATGGATCCGGTTGCTTGATTTGAGGATGACATCCACTTTTGGGTCACTTACACACATTTTTTCATACTTGTTGATGAGACATCTCGCCTTGGGAGATTCTATGAGTATCGAGAAGTTTCTTCATGGTTTCATACCATATTTGGAGAAGACATCCATCTTGAAAAAGATTGCTCGCATTCATAGTTGAAGATGTTACACATTGGAGAATATGTAAGATGTTCCAAAACCTAGATCTTGGTTTAACTGCATGGTATGAGGGTGCCCTAGCTTCAAAAGCAATTCTCTTTTGACAAAACCACACAGAAAACAATCTTGATATGCCAATCAAACAATTTCATGGATCCAATCACATAGACGACTCGACTCTATTCCAGACTTCAAATCAAGGGGCTCATCAGAATGCCATTACGAATGTTAAAAAAATCTTGGATTACTAATGCCGACTTACATACTTAACTAACACTGTCTAGGCCTCAATTACTTCTCTATTATATAATACTTGATACCTTCCATCACAACGACATACAAGCTTCTTAGACATATCTATTATTACATCAGACTCCAGATTATGCTCAAAGAAGAAGGCTTGGATATTTTTATCACTAATCAATCACAAGGTTTGGATGCCTTACCAAGTTACCACAGAGAAAGGATGTCATAGGTCTGCAGAAAGATCCGCAATTTTTCATAGATAATGGGTGCCAAAGGAGCTCGTATAATGGAGCCACAGACTTCACATACAGAGCCATGAAGAGTAGAACTCGTATATAGAGAAAAAAGTCCAAACTTGCATGAGATACCACTTGAAACTTATATCAAGCTACATATCTTTTGTGCTTTTTCCACAGAGAGCATTGCAGGACGTACCACTGGAAACTTATATCAAGTTACATACCTTTCATGCTTTTTCCACAAAGAGTCATAGCCTCAAGTCCGCATTGTTTTCAATAGTACATTGTGCCTCAGAGGAGCTCGCATACCAGAGAATACGTGCCACAAGAAATGCTTCACTGAGAATACATGCCACAGGAGATGTGCATAATAAAGATGCCAAAAAAGAGAGTTCAGATCACATGTGCAGATGCTTCCAAAAGCTCGATCTGATAGAGGTATGCAAACTTACATTTAGATCGGATTTAACACAAAATACATAGGATTCAACCTTTGTTAATTTTGGGCAACTAGGTCCAAACTCGATATTGTGATGCTCAGATGACGATGCCAATATTTTTATTGGATTCCTCTTTCGGAGAGGTGCAAGATTGATCTAAAGATCATCTTGATCGGATGAGCAGAACATTTATTTTGAATTAATTATATTTATGTGCAAGGTCAGCCAAATTTGTAATCTAGGCTTGGAGCCCCAATAGATGTGTCACACACCCTCAAAGATGGATATCTATTGGTCAACGTTGGAGGTCATTTTCACCATCACTCATCACTCACTTCTCTCTTGCGTTTGATTGGTTTGATCATCATTTGGAGGCTTCTCTTCACTCACACATGGGAAAACAGCAGCTAGGGTTTCGGATCTATTCTAGGGTTTTCAACGCAGCTTTGACCAACGTTGACTTTGGTCAACGCTTAGTCAACTTGACCTCAAACTCTCCCAAAACTTTGATCTCTGCAGTCTGCATTTTTTGGCACAAAAACCGAGGTTCGACATTGACCTTTGACCTTGCTGCGTTGACTTTCTGTTGCTGTTGTTTTGCATTGACCATTGACTGGACAACGTTGACTTTTGTTGACTTTGGGTTGACTGTTGTAGATTTGTCTTGAGGGTTGTGTAACACTTCTGGTTGGCTTACCGTGAGGAGACTTTGCTGGTTGAAGCATCTTGTTGACCATCGTAACGCACCACAACACATATTTTGCTGATCAGGTTAAGTGTATTTTTTGGCTTGTCTTCCATCGATCTATTGGTATGTTCTATCAACATTTTACTTTCATGTTTATGTGATTGCTATCTGATATCGGATTTAAATTAAAGTTGCATCAAGCATAGAACATCTACGAAATTTTACATGGTTTCAGAGCTAAGGTGAAGACAAAGCCCAAGTTTGTATTGAGAGCAATCACCGAAGAAGTAGTACTTTTCAAGGACTCATGGGTACCTCAAATTATAATGGCTTCAAAGTTGATGACAAGTTGACTGGCAAGTCTGACTTTCATGCTTGGAAGATGTCTTTGGATTTGATCTTGGAAGATCAAGATGTCATGGACTATGTGCAGGGTAAAATCCAAGAGCCTCCATCATCCGTACCTGCTGCCACCAAGACAAAGTATAAGAAAGGGGAAATCAAAGCTAAGCTGATCATCCGGGATTCCATCCATAAAAGTTTGGTTGCCTACATCTCTGAGTTGGGCACATCTAAGGATGTATGATAAGTTGGTCAATATGTTCAAGGCTAACAATGCAAATAATGTTCTTTTCTTTAAGAACCAATTGAAGAATCTCAAGAAAGGTAGGGATGAATCCACTCAATCCTATTTTCTGAGATTGACTGAAATCAGGAATAATCTTCTTGCCATTGGGGAAACAATAGTTGATCGAGAAATGGTTCTCACCACACTTGGAGGTCTCCCCTCTAAATGGCATTTATTCATTACTATCATTCTCAATAATAATGTGATTCCTGATTTTGACGAAGTATTGTCGAGATGCACTCAAGAGGAAACAAGAATGATGGAATATGAAAATGAAGGTAATGTTGCCTTCACTGCTCGTGCTAAGAAGAAGAAGAACAGTGGTCCAAGGAACCATGGAAGAGCAGGGGCCAAAGAAAAGAAAGGAAGATGTTACACATGTAACAAGCTTGGCCACTATGCTAGAGAATGCCCTAATAGAAGGGATTCTCACTGGGATGATGACAACAACGACAAGAGGAATGGAAATCAAAGGAACAACAGGTTCAAGGGAAAGAGGAAGGCTCCCTCTAGTCGTAATGGAAATCGGCAACCTTTCAAAAGTTCAAGAAATTCCATGTATGAGGAATCTAATGTTGTTGATGATAAGAAAGATGAATTCATTCTTGTATATGCCCTCTCTGTTACATCTCCACCCGACACCTTGGATGTCTAGTTGATTGATAGTGGTGCTTCAAGGCACCTCACTGGGTTTAAAGATGCTTTCTTATTTGATTGAGAAGGATACTAATCTGAAAATTATCCTTGGAGATAATGCCACCTATCCCGTGAAAGGGACAGGGACCGTGACCCTCCATCTATCTCAAGGTCAAGTCCTTCGCTTGCAAGATGTACTATATGTAATTGATTTGAAAAAGAACCTTGTGTCTATTTCGGCCATGGAAGACAAAGGTTTCAAGGTGGCATTCGTCAATGGAAAGGTGCGCATCTGGAAGAAGAGTTTCAAGGAAGCTCTTACGATTGGGTTTAGAGTTGATACACTCTACCAGGTTGGAGGAAGTCCATTGGGGGCTATGACATGTGATACTATTCGTCAAACCGAACTATGGCACCGGAGGTTTGGACACCTTCATTACAAACCCCTTCCCGAAGCAAGGAAGGTGGTGACAGGGATGCCCGAATTCAAAAATGATCATGAAGGTGTATGTCAAGGTTATGCCGAAGGAAAGCATACAAGAGAACCTTTCCCCTCAAGTGTCACAAAGACATCTGATGTCTTGCAATTGATACATTCTGATCTGTCTGGTATGTTGTCCGTGACATCTTTGGGAGGATGTTCTTATTACATGACGTTTTGTTGAAGCCTCATAAATCTATGGCAACAACAAGGGGGGATAACCACCCGGTCAAAACCTTAAAGCAACTCCTTTTCCGTTTAGGATAGTGGTTCCGACTGGAGATAATGGGACCAGTTTCCCAGCTTTGGGTTTTATATGATTGTTGAGTTTCCTTCAAATGGTTTGCAAGGAGAATAACTAAAAAAAACTAAGACAACTTTATTTTAAGATGCAAAACTTTGAATTAAATCTGATCTAATCTAACCCGGGATAATGTTGATTTTATGCGATCTAAAATGATGGCCATTCAGTTTGTGATGATTTAGATCAATCACAGACTTAATAGAATTAATACTTTTGTAAGATAATCCATTTGAGAAAATAGTTAATCAGAGGAAGATGTGAAACATATCGCATATATTCTGATGATCATATATAAAACAAATCAATTTCTAGTTTGATATCGTACAATAGTGCAACTGATGCCTCAAACAGAAATAATTGATTTCATACATAATTCATGAAAGATAGATTTACCACTAATGTTAAAACAGTGTTTAGAATACATGATAATAGTACTGTTGACCGCACTTTGTCAACGACCCCATAGCAGTACACCCCCATTTTTTCAAATGGGATTCATCATGTTCGACGTGGTTGCACCATTCAGATTCCGTTATCCAGATGTGATCGCCGATCGACAGTTTTTATAATGATGTAAACCCATTCTGCATTTTATGATGTAAATGATCTAAGTAAGACCGTCCATGTATGTAACAACCTAGGTAAGCCTAGTATGTTGTTGATGACTTCCATCCTAGGAGGTTTTTTGTCTCACTGATTCACGAAAATGATCGACAGAGTTTTTCCCTCCAGCCTCACCCCAAAGCTAGGGTGGATTTTGTCATCAGCATGCTAAGTGAGTCCTAGTGTTTTTTATCGAGTCCTTGTAAAAGTAGTTGAACTACTTGGTCTACTAGATCATATGTTGAGTTGCAGAACTGGGTATTTATTTGAGGGTCTATGCAAGTGGGTTTCCCCCCTTCATGTATGTAAATGTATTATCTCATGTAAAAGAGGGTTGGAAAAATAATTATAATCCCCTCTTAGTCAATTAATTAAATTTTCTGGTCAATTAATTAATAAAATCCTAAACCAGAAATTTAATTAATTTAGGGTCTTAAATTAGGATTAAATCTTTAAAGGCAAAATTTGTTGGTCATTGGAAAATGATTTTTGACAGCCCCAGGCCAAGGGAATATTGAGAATTTTAAGAAATATTGGACCCTTGGGCCCTGGTGGTTAAGTCAAGGTCAAAATTTTGGGGTAATTAGCTCAAAAATAATATTTTTGAGTTAATTAAAATTTAATTAAATGATAAATTCGTTTTTTCCCAAAATTTTAATTTCAACGCTCCGGATTAAAAGATAATTAAATCTTTTGGACGGTTGAGATTATTTTGACGAGGATCATCCAAACTAGCCGTTAGAGATCTTGTCCTATAAATTTAGAGGTCTTTGTCAGTATCATCATCCGATCTCAGGATCGTGCACTTGCTCTTAGAAACTCTTGTAAACTTTTTTTGAGGAATAAAGCAAAAGACTTTGGGGTTACAAATCTGGATGTTCCTTCTCAGATCTATGTGGTGAATTGTCTCTAAACTCCGCTACTTGGTTTCTTGCATTTTACGGTTGATGGCCTTCATGGATTAATCTGCATATAGGTATCTTATGCAGTTTTCTGGGTTTATAAAACATTCTGATTTTTCTTCAAAGGTCTCATGTTGTTTTCTTAAATCTCTATCGATCTAAAATCTGGATCTAAGTGTGCAGGGAATTTTTTCTTAAGATTGGGCGTCTTGGGAAGTCTTCGGTTGGACCAGCCGACTCCCAATAAACATAAATCTGATAAGCTCTTTATTTGTTAAATTTCGGGTCTATCTTACGATATTTGTGATTTTGCAGGGTTTCGAAGGCTTGTGCCTCTCACTAAAACTTTAAATTTCTGAAAATTGTGCTAAATGGATTTTAATCTGACCTTGAGGGTTTTAAATTTGTAAAATAGTTGTAAATTTGTAAATTTTTTAGGACTGTGAGGGTTTATTTGTTTCATGGTGCATATATCTTCAGATCTGGTTATTTGTTGCAGGTTACAAGTTCAAATCGAAAAAAAAAAATTTAAGATCTAGGGCAGATCTGGCTTCCAAAGGCCAGATCTGGCCTCAAAGCTGCCACTGTGGGCAAGATCTGGCTTCAGAATCGCTGTTGGTGGCAGATCTGCATGATATTTAATTTGAAGAACACTGAAATCTGAGATTGAAGGGAGGAATTTTTTTTAATTTGAAAGGAAAATTTTAATTTGATTGGGTTATTCATCTGCGATCCATCTGATCTTTGCCCTACCCGTCCTCAATCGGTTCCTCTGCTCATCGAACTTTCAATTTGCCCTATCTACAAAACGAGACACAACAAAATAAAACGCAGCATTCAATCTGCCGTCCAAGCCCTCCCTCACGTCCAACATCGGACCCTTTTCCTTCAGCGATCTGCACACAAACGACAAACTCAAAACGCATACATAATTTGAAGCCCGTGCTCTACTCCTCCCTTCTGTCGTGCTTCATTCCGTCCAAGCTGCAAAACGATAAGCTAGAAATCAAACCCGCGTCCATCCCGTGCTAGCTTCCCGTCGACCTGCATTCAAAAAAGAAAAGGGGAGAACCGCACACATTAAATCTATAAAAATCGTGTTTAAAGGCTGTTCGATGTTATTTTTTTGTAAAGGTTTTGTTTTAATGCATACGTAGGGTTTTAGTCGTAGGTTTTGTCATGGATAGGGTAGCGTAGTGTTATTCGATTTCATTTCTTCTGTTGTATATAGTTTAGATTTTAGGACTTAGATTTCGATTTTTATTTTTTTTAGTTTAGTTTAATTTGGGTCGGTTTTTCATAAGTTTTGATTTGGATCGTTCTATGTCAGCGTAGATTTTAAATTTCATTTCTTTTTTTTTTTATTAGTTTTAAATTGTTTCTTTTTAGACTTAGTTTAGTTTTTAATTTCTAACTTTAGGTTCTAGTTCTAGTTTAGTCTAAGTTAGATCTAACTTAGTTTTAAATTAGACTTAACTTTAGTTTTTTAATTTAGATTTTTTTTTAAATTTTAATTTAGTTTTAACTTAGTTTTAAATTTTAACTTTAGCATTTAACTTTTAGATTAGAACTTTGTTTAGATTTAGAATTTTGATTTGTTTTAAAAAATATAAATAATAAATAATAAAAATTTCCAAAAATCTTTAAAAAAAATTAAAAAATACAAAATATAAAAAAATTTCAATGGTCCACTGAGCCTTAAAATTTTTATCTAAGTTTGACTGTGGATATTTTGATTTTCGAGCTGCGTTATAATTGGAATATTTTTATTTTTCGGAAATCTTTCAAGCAACTGGCATTTTCATTATTCACGATTGTGGTGTTTTTAATTGGATATCATCGTGATAAATCGTGGTTTAATAAGCAGCAGTTAGTCATCATTTACTGGTTTGTAATTGCATAATGGGATTCTGTTTGACTCCATAAGGCACTGGTTTTAGCGTGATATCTAATCTAGATTTGTGAAATCCTGTTAATTTTGTCCTGTATTTGGTGTTCTAGCTGTGTCTCCTGGATTTATCCTTCATTTTAAATAGGGTCTACCTCCCTTAGCCTGCAAGGAGACAGCTTAAAGAGAGAGATTGGAGATAAAGGTGACAGCCCCCAGTCTGAGCCGTTGTCGCGGTGCCCTGAACAATCTGTGCGACAACAAGTACTAAATGTGTGTTGTCCTGCTCATCTGACCAGTGATAATAGGCCACAATCAATCTTCTATAAATAAGTCTTTCAGATAATACAATCAAAAGACCATGTTCCATTATCTTATCAAGACATCCACAAACATACAGTAATGCTTTCTTTGTAAATGTTCTTAATAAAAATCCTGGACCCTTCTCTAAATGCATGAGAAGGGTTTAAATACTATATTAACTACTTACAAAAATAGATTGTACAAAATATCTTATGAGGAGGTTTCTAACAACTTTCCTCATTCCTAGTATCTAATTGCTAAAATTGAAATTGTCAAAACAAATTAACTCATGATCATGCTTGATGATTGGCTAGAACCAGCTCTGCTTTTCTGTTCACAAATATCAGACATTGGTTGGACTTGTGGAGGCGTCCCGAACTGTGTTTTTATCTATCCAGTAAATATAGCATCAAGTAAAAGTGGTAGCATTTTTTTTATGGAATCTAGAGAACAATTTAATGTCATTATTTGACTATGAGGCTTAACCAATAATTGCCAGTATGCTTCCCAATTAGTCTTTTTCAGTTGTGCAATTGTTTCTTCTCGTATTTGACCTGTATTTTTCCAACTTTGCTCCAATATTTTGAGATCAGGAATTGATTTAGGATCTCCTTCTTTAATTAAACCGAAGGTATGTAACATGTGGTTGATTGTTTTGACAATGCTCTTTGATATGCCTGATGCTCTAGCTATTGCCAATTCTATTTGTTTTACCTGTGTATCCCAGTCAGTAAAGAGAATAACTTTATAAGTTTCTTTGATCTTTGGGAGATTTGATCTTCTCCCTTCCTCTGAATCTTGCCATTCAATATAGTTAGAAATTTTGGTATTGAGTTCATTAAACTCAATTCTCTGATCAATGACTGTATTAGTCAATTGTTCACTGATTTCCAAATGTGGAACTATGTTTGACATTTGTAAGACAAACAAGTCTTGTTGTTTTGAGAGTAGGGCATTTAATGCCAATGCTTCTTTAATGAATTCCTCTGCAGTAGGAATGCCTTCATACTTTATAAGATTTTCTCTCAAAGCTTTAATCAATGTGTCTTTGTTGGATAAGTCATTTTCATGACTTATATTAAGTACTTCCATATATTGTTGTAATTTAAAGGGTTGTTACTCGTCCTTTTGATTCAAACTGTTTCTTTCTTCATCTAGTTGTTGTTGTAGTTGCATTATTTTATCATCCTTCTCTTGAACCAAAATGGATACTTCAGCTGCTTTGTCCATTGTTGCGAAAGTATATGCTCCAGCAAATTGTGATAGCCGAGTTAGGTTGTCGATTGGGTTTGACGGGGTGTCTTTCCATACAACTTCCATGATCTCATTACCTGGGGGTGTTTCAATCCTTCTCCTCTTTCTCTGTTTCCTGACTACAGCTTTATGAAGAGGGTTGAAGAATACATCCAATGGAGGGATATCAGTTACCTTTAGAATAATTTCAGCAGTAGGAAACACAGGAATAACTTCTGCATCTTGGGAGCTTGTCCCAGGATTTTCGGTGGTTTCTTTCGCTGAAACTATCTGACCCTGGGGGGTCTGAAATCCCGTGTTTTTCTGTGTGGATGATCCATCGGGGGTATCCATCAATGTATTACTAACTGAAGTCCACAATTTATCTAGTTCACTTTGATTCTATGGGTCTGATTCTTCTGTTCTGATCACCTTCCTTGGTTCAGTCATATAACTAGTAATCCGGATATTTTGTGGAATACGCTTGAGTCTTTTCTCTCTATACTCATGGAATATTTGTAATTCCTCAGGGTTTAGATTCAATCTGACAAAGTATTGAACTTCTTCAAAAGTTTCAACGGATTGCAAAACGTCTTCAAATCTATCATCTGTGTGTATGACAGGTCTGATTTTGACTAACTGAGTAAATTTATAAGCGATCTACTCTGGGTCGAATTGCCTTGGCGGTAGAACAGGGAGCTTCAAAAGCTGAATCTTCTGGCATTCTTTCAACGCATGATTGAAATTCATGAGAGAGAATGAACCACACTGAATTGGAAAACTTGGCCATAAAGATTTTTCATATCTTTCAGAGTTTTAGTGAGTCCATTGCCGACGGTTTGGTAGGCCACTTCTCTTGCCATTAGTTTATCTGAAACATACAAAGGAAGCACATGTGGAGGATTGGAGCTTCCGAATACTCTGATGTATGAAAATGATTCCTCAATAAAACATCTTCCTATCATTTGGAGATCTGTGATGGCTTCCTTAGTGAACCTGGGGCCCTCTCTATCAAACATTAACTGATGTAATGGTAATACAACTCCATAACATAACTTGTGGAAGTGTGGTACAAAATGATGTTCCCATATCTGTTTATGACTTAAATGAATAGGAGTAGGATCCTCGGGAGTCCATTTCCAACCCATAGTTGGAAAGCTGGTGGAGAAACAAATGGCATCGAAAACATATGCGCTCATGAAAAATTGGGGGACAACTTTGGAAGAAATAACTCTTGCCTGGCAATATTCAATAATCGCTTTGGCTAGGTTTTAGGAAAAAATGGTTGCCCAATTCATGATGTGAGAATTAACACAGGAGTCAATCAAGGGAACCCAATTAATAGAGAACATGGTGTTATCGGGGAGACCATATAATCTGCACAGCATTGATGCTGCAAAATTGTAGGGATTTGTAAGTGAAGCAATAGGATACATACCCAATTTATCATGCTTAAACTTGTTATCCATTTTCCTCCAACCTTGAATCATTTTGAAAGGGTCTTCATTATCCTTTGCAAATTTTTCAACAAACTGGTTGCCATAGATGTCTTGTTGGTCGGGCAGTTTGTACATGACTTTCAAATCTTCAGCGCTAAAAGAACCTAAGATTTCATTCTTAATGGTTCTGAATTGTCTGCCTTCAATTTTTGAATTCTCAACCACCCATCTTATCATAACAGTATATGGTAAAATCCTGGCCCTTGCTACTATTTTGTGAAGGAAGGAGTATCCAGCATCTTTAAACTGTAAATCTGAGGGCTTTACATCATCAGCAGTTGCCTTGACCTCCATTACGTCAGGTTTTTCATCTTTGAGGATAGTATTCTTGAAATTTGGTTACCAGAGGACAAGTGGTTCCTTAAGGCTTTGATCTTTGGCCTAGGGAAAAGTGTCCAAAATAATTTAATTTTTCTCCTAAAGTGACTTTATAAAGTTATAAAGTCAAATCTAATTTTAAAGTGACTTTAAGTGACAAACTTACTAAGTCTAATTTTAAAGTGACTTTAATAAAGTCAATGTGAAATTAGAAAGGGAAAAGTGACTTTGGAAATAAATGACTAAGTGGGTCTTTATTAAAGTGGGGTGAATTAAAAAATAGAAAGTGAGATTTAAATGAGCATTTAATCTCAGCCCTAGATATAAAGCTATCTCAGCCATTGGATTTAGGGATTCCACAAATGTCACTTAGGGTTAGGTTAAAAGACGAAAAGGAGGGAAAAGGTCATTCATTCTTTCATGAGCAGATTGAGAGGAGGAGGAGAAGACAGCTAGAGACATTTTTGGTTTTGAGAAAAAGAAGGAGAGGAGTAGTTCAGCAAATCCGTACAATAAGGAGACGTTGCATACATTTCAAGGCAGCAGTCCGTACAGCAATAAATCAGCACAGTTTTCGAGGCAGATTTCAGCAGCAGTGGGCACATATTTTGAGGTCTGTACAACAGCAAGGAGGCACAAATTTTGAGGAGAAGCAGCAGCAGTGTGCAGCACGCATTCCGAGGCTGAGGTGGCACGATTTTCAAGGCTGAAAGAAACTGTTGTAATTTGCATACAGTCCGTACAACAGTACGTAATTTTTGTCACGGTTTTCGAGGAGGACGTATAGCATTAAATGTTGCTATCTCTTGTTGTAAAATTTCTGTTATTACTGTGTTGCTGATTTGGCACATTTTTCGAGACAGAGGCAAGCACGGAAAACGAGATAATTCTGTACATTGTTTGCTGGAATTTTTCCTGAATATTTCATTTCTCTATAAAAGCATTTTCCAGAAATAAAGAGAAGCTTTCGAATTGGTTTTCCCCAAGAGTTGTAGGGGTTTTTCCAGTGTCATCTTGACCAAAAATCAGCGTGTCAAAATTCTGTGTGCGGCTGATTTATTTTTTTGAGTTTTATTTCTGCATTTCAGCACTGTGAAATTTCTAGAATTTGTGTTTTTAGAAAATATTTATTTTTCTAGCTTGTTGAATGTATGGCTATGGGAATAGACATTTAAATTTATGGGAGAAATAAGGAGAAACTGAAAACCGGGGTTGGGAACAGAAATTTCTACATGGTATCAGAGCTATTTTGTTGAAAAGTGCAGTTTGGGACAGCAAGAAGAAAAATTACAGCAAGCTGATTTTTCACACAAAAAATAGTACCTCTATTACAGCAATGTTATTTTCAGTTTATTTAGGATAGCAAGCATGTCTTTGGGCTTGAGGGTGGAGGATAGGTTGGATGGGCATAGTAACTATAGCGTTTGGAAGGAGAGAATGCAGAGCATCTTTGAGGAGATAGAAGTCTGGGATATCATGGTGCATACTGCACAAAACCCTGTTAATGTGCCTACTGATGCTATTCAGTTGGCAGCATTTAATAAGAAGAATAACAAGAGTAAGAGACTAATTCTAGATGGAATCAAAGACCATTGCATTCCTCATGTGAGAGGAAAGAGATATGCTGATGGGATGTGGACAGCATTGACCAATCTCTACCAGAGTACCAATGAGAACAGAAAAATGGTTCTAAAGGAGAAGCTGAAGACCATTAAGATGGGCAAGACAGATAGTGCAACAGATATCTCACAAAGATTACTAATGTGAGAGATGCATTGGCAGCAGCTGGAGAGGTCATTCCACCCACTGAGTTGGTGCAGATTGCAGTGAATGGCCTTCCCAGTTCATGGCTAAACTTTGCTGATGGGGTTTATGCACGTGAGCCCCTTCCCTCTTGGGAGAGGTTCTGGGATGATTTCATACAGACATAAATAAGAAAGAGCCATTTTGGGGCAGCCAAACCAGTTGAGCAGAATGAGGATGTAGCACTGTTGGCAAGAGGCAAGAAAGGCAAGGGAAAGAAGCAAGTTTCCACAAGTGTTGGTGGGGGCAAAGGCAAAGGTAAAGGTAAACAAGGGAACACACAGAAGGACTATTCCAAGGTGAAGCGTTGGAATTTTCAGAAGATGGGACACTTTGTAGTTGTGTGTCCAGAGAAGAAGAAGAAGGGGAAGAGCCAGAGCATGGCAGAATCAGCAGAGATAGAGGACTTTACGGATAGCTTTCACCGGGAGTTTGGGTTCATTGCTTGTAATTCCACTAGTGCAGGATCACCTGCCACGGAGGTTGAGAGGAGTGTGCATTTCCCTCCACTAGCGGAGCATCTTCAGGTATTCGGTATGTTGACAGTGGGGCTTCACGTCATATGACAAGAGTCCGTGAGTCCTTCTCAGAGCTTTCAGAGAGTGGCACTGATATAGAGGTAGTACTCAGAGATGACATCGTTGTTAGAGCAGTTGGTGTGGAGAAATTGACATTTGATAGGGAACCCGAACCTCCCTTGAAGGTGTCAGATGTTCTATATGTGCCAGGGACGAGGAAGAACCTCATATCCGTCTCAGCATTGGAGGACAGAGGATATGAGATATTGTTCAGGAGAGGACAGGTGCTGATATATCCCAGGGGCGCTCCAGCTGAGTCAACTAAAGTGATTGGTGTACGCCATGCAAAGGTGTACAAGTTTGCATTTCAGCCCCTTTTGGCATTGAGCAGTAGTACCAACAGCAGAGCTAGCAATTCAAAGTTGTGTGAGATTTGGCACCGCAGGATGGGGCACATGTATCATGGGGCCTTGAGGACATTACGGGAGATCACTACAGGTGTGTCAGATTTCAGTACTGATCACTTTGATACATGCAGAGGATGTGTAATGGGCAAATTTGCCAAATCCCCTTTTCCCAGCAGTGACAGCAGATTGACTAGGATAGTTGATTTGATTCATTCCGATGTGAGCGGTCGGACGTCTCATGTTACCTTGAGTGGATATGAGTATTATGTTTTATTCATTGATGATCACTCTAGGAGGACCTGGATTTATTTCTTGAAGACCAAGAGTGAGGTCTTCAAGCGGTTTCAGGAGTTCAGAGCTCTTGTGGAGACTCAAACAAGTCGGAAGATCAAGTCCCTGAAGTCGGACAATGGAGGAGAGTACACCCTTGGTGAGTTTGTTGAGTATTGTGCGGAGGCAGGCATTAGGAGGGAGTTCACAGTTCCTTACAACCCCCAACAGAACGGGGTTGCGGAGAGAAAGAACAGATCCATCATTGGGGTTGCCAAAGCCATGTTACATGATCAGGGGTTACCATTGTTTTTGTGGGCAGAGGCCTGCAACACTGTTGTATATTTGCAGAACAGGAGTCTGCATCGTGCCTTGGGACATGTGACTCCGGAGGAGGCTTTTTCTAGGAAAAAGCCTGATGTTGGTCACTTCCGTATCTTTGGGTGTATTGCATACTCCTACGTACCCAAGGAGAAGAGGACCAAGCTAGAGCCAGCCGCAGAGAAGGGTATCTTTGTGGGCTACACTGAGGCCTCGAGGGCCTTTTGGATTTATATTCCCGCACAGAGGAGAGTTGTTGCCAGGTGGGATGTGAAGTTCGAGGAGGACATGGCTTTCAGGAGGTCACGAGAGTTAAAATATCTGGATCGACCAGACCCTCAAGAGCAGTTGAGTCAGGCACAAGGATCCAGTGGGCAGGGATCAGGAGGATTTGGAGGTACATCGATTACAGTGTCAGGTCCGTCAGTGAGCAGTGGCTCACAGAGTCAGAGGGGTGGTGCTTCGGGCAGCATGCAGAGCAGTTCACTAGAGAGTCCACTGATGGACAGTTCACATGGTACTTTAGCGTCTACAGGTTCAGGTTCAGGCAGGAGGACAGCAGACAGACAGTCAGGAGTTCAGGCTCCTGATGGTGAGGAGGAGGAGTTTCATTGTCCGGTGGGAGAACTGTGCTCAGGGAAGAGGAAGCCCAAGTGGCTTCAGGATACCTTGAGAGAGGCCACATCTGTTGCTGGGCCTAAGAGGCCGGTCAGAGAGAGCAGACCACCTGATAGGTTCTATAGCTATATGGAAATGGTTGCCAACATCATTGACTCTAAGCCTTCTAGCTATGAGGAGGCAGCTAGCCAGCAGGTCTGGAGAGAGGCCATGCAGGAGGAGTATTCTTCTATCATGAAGAATGATGTTTGGGAGGTGGTGCCAAGGCCTGAGGGCAAATCCGTGGTTTCTTCTAAATGGCTTTACAAGGTAAAGCATGCTGCAGATGGCAGCATTGAGAAATTCAAAGCAAGGTTTGTGGCTAGAGGGTTCTCCCAGGTAGAGGGAGTAGATTATGAGGAGACTTTCGCTCCCGTGGGTCGATATACCTCAATTCGCTCCATTATATCGATAGCAGCAGAGATGGGTTGGAAGATCCACCAGATGGATGTGAAGACCGCATTTCTCAATGGCTTCATACAGGAGGAGGTGTACATTGAGCAGCCACAGGGCTTTGAGGTGCATGGGAAGGAGTCCCATGTGTGCGGACTGAAGAAGGCCCTTTATGGCCTGAAGCAAGCTCCCAGAGCTTGGTACTCCAGGATAGATACATACTTGCAGGAGATGGGTTTCACAAAGAGTGAGGCAGATCCGAACCTTTACTTTATTGTGATAGGTGAGGAGCCTCTCATTCTGGTGCTGTATGTGGATGACTTGGTCATTACGGGTGCAGAGAGACTCATAGAGCACTGCAAGAGAGATCTTGCGTCGAAGTTTGAGATGAAGGACATTGGCTTGATGCATTACTTTTTGGGTTTGGAGGTGTGGCAAGGGGAGGGGCATTTCTTCCTGGGGCAGGGGAAGTATATTGTGGACATCCTTGGGAGATTCCACATGGAGGATTGTAGACCCATGTCGACACCTATGATCACCACCTAGAAGAAGCTTCACGCTTCAGATTCCGAGTTGGTGGATCCCACATTGTATAGGCATCTGATTAGTTCCTTGATGTATTTGGTCAACGTCAGACCAGATATATGTTTTGCAGTCAACACGATGAGCCAGTTCATTTGTGAGCCCAGGAGGGTGCACTGGATTGTTGCAAAACACATTTTGCAGTACTTGCAGGGGACAATGGAGTATGGTTTGGATTATAGGCAGGGAGATGGAGTGAGATTGGCAGGTTACATTGATTCAGATTGGGCAGGTTGTGCTTCTGATAGGAAGAGCACTTCAGGGTGCTGTTTTGGGTTGGGTTCGAGCGGTGGTGTGAAGTAGTTGTTGAAAGCAGCGATCGATGCTGATGAGTTGGTGACGAAGTACATGGTAGCTAGTCTAGCGTTGTGAGGCCATATGGCTTCGCAAGATGTTGTTTGGCTTATTTGGTCAGCCGTTGAGACCTTCAGTGATATACTGTGATAATCAGAGTTGCATTAAACTCACGGAGAATCCAGTATTTCATGACAGGTCAAAGCATATTGGGATCAAATATCATTTCATCAGAGATTATGTTCAGAAGGGAGCTGTAAAGCTTGAGTATATTCCCGCTGATGAGCAGGTTGCAGATATTCTTACCAAAGCCTTACCACGAGGCAAGCATGTCTACTTCAGAGACAGGATGAGTGTGGTGAGGAACACCTTCCTCGGTAAGAGGGAGTGTTGAAATTTGGTTACCGGAGGACAAGTGGTTTCCTAAGGCTTTGATCTTTGGCCTAGGGAAAAGTGTCCAAATAATTTAATTTTTCTCCTAAAGTGACTTTATAAAGTTATAAAATCAAATCTAATTTAAAAGTGACTTTAAGTGATAAAGTTAGTAAGTCTAATTTTAAAGTGACTTTAATAAAGTCAAAGTGAAATTAGAAAGGGAAAAGTGACTTTGGAAATAAATGACTAAGTGGGTCTTTATAAAAGTGGGGTGAATTAAAAAATAGAAAGTGAGATTTAAATGAGCATTTAATCTCAGCCCTAGATCTAAAGCTATCTCAGCCATTGGATTTAGGGATTCCCCAAAAGTCACTTAGGGTTAGTTTAAAGGAGGAAAAGGAGGGAAAAGGTCATTCATTCTTTCATGAGCAGATTGAGAGGAGGACAAGGGAGCTGGAAACATTTCTGGTTTTGAGAAAGAGAAGGAGAGGAGCATGTTAAGTCCCTATATTAATAGTGTAGCCCCTTATTATGTTAGTGTAGCCCCCCTTATTTTTATTATTGTACCCCTGTAACCCCCATATTGTTATTATTGTGCCCTTACATTATTATTGTTAGGTCGGCTAGAATTACATTGTGGCCCCACTAGGATTATATTGTGGCCCCATGGACTCCTATATATAGAAGGAGGTTTTGTTCATTTGTATCATCCAAGAATTTTTCATTTATGTAATGTATTGGAGATTGCCCCCTCGAAGTGGCTTATTTCTAAGGCGTTGATATCTTTTTTCTTCTATTTTTGGAGCTGGTTACACAACATTTGGTATCAGAGCTTTGGATTCTAGGGTTTCGCTGCTCCAAACAGGTCATCGTGGCATTTTCGCTATAACTTTGTTTCTACGAAGTTTCAGAAGCTGAAATTTTTAGGGTGCGAAGCCGAAATCCTGAGGAAGCTTGTCTAAAAATTTCAGACCTTGGTTCGCAATATTTGCGGAGATATCGTCTGTGGAAGTCAGGTTTTTTTTCAGGCTCATAAACAGGTCATCGTGGCATTTGCGCTATAAAATTTTTTGTACGAAGGTTCAGAGTCTGAAATTCATATGGTGCGAAGCTGAAATCCTGAGGAAATTCGTCAAAAAATTTCAGAACTTGGTTCGCAATATTTTTGGAGATATGATCTGTGGAAGGTAGTGCTTTTTCAGGCTCCTGAATTTCATCTCAAAGAGGTGATCGTGGAAAAAGTTTAATAACTCTCTCTCTGAATATTGGATTGGAGTGCCGTCAAAAGTGGTACTTAAGTATCACAATTGTAGTTTCTTGGCTATCAATTTCGAGAGACAAAAGACAAAGCATTGACACGTGGCAAGTGCGTACAAGTTCATCTCTTTGAACCGAGTCCATAATTAGGTCATTGTGGGAGATTGGACACAACTTTGTCTTGGAGAATCCAAATCAGGTCATACATGTGGCATTCAAAAGAGAATTCATAGGGCTACTTTGGTATTGAATTTCAGATATAGAAGAGCCACAATAACAAAGATAATACAATTTCAATATTGAGCTCGTAAAAAGCAATTAAAAGGTGTGTATTTTTTTTCCCGAATTGCATAAATCTTGTTTGAAAAATCAGCTTGAAG
The DNA here is from genome assembly GCA_034641835.2 of Pinus albicaulis. Classification (NCBI taxonomy): domain Eukaryota; kingdom Viridiplantae; phylum Streptophyta; class Pinopsida; order Pinales; family Pinaceae; genus Pinus; species Pinus albicaulis. The sequence continues at coordinate 63,769 of JAXQQM020077099.1, read as the reverse complement.
TGATTCCCAGGGCCTATTGAGCATATATTTTAGTATTGAATTCTGAAATTCCTCCTAAAAATAATTCAACACCCATTAAGTCCTCAGAAATCTATACTATGATGCATGAAGTGGAAGAATTGCAGTATGAGATATCAAAATTACGGTACCAAGTGCAACAAATTTCGATCTTACGAAGAGCAACCGAAGATGACATAGATGGTTTAAAAGAAGAAATGGAGGCTAATTTGGATGGTTTGAAGGATCAAATAATAGCAAATATGGATGATAAATTAGTGGAAGATCACATCGAGCATCAACAACAAGTTCTCCAACTCTCAAAGGATAACCCAACTTTGGTGCAGAATCTAATGAAACAACGGGAAGATCAACATCACATCGAAAGAAGTTATGAAGCAGTCATAGAAACAAGAACTCGACAAGTACGATCAATTTCAGAGTATCTCAGCAAGTGGAAGAACTTTCCTGTAGAATATTTCACATGGGAGGATGAGAATTTTATACAAAAGCATCAAGAAATAATCAAGCGTTGAGGACAACACTTGTTGAAGGAGAGGGGCATGTTAAGTCCCTATATTAATAGTGTAGCCCTTAGTATGTTAGTGTAGCCCCCCTTATTGTTATTATTGTACCCACTAGCTTACTGTGGTATTAGTAAACATACATTATTATTGTTGGGTAGAAGCTGGGATTGCATTGTGGCCCCACTAGGGGTTATAATGCAGCCCCATGGAATCCTATATATAGAAGGAGGTTTTGTTCATTTGTATCATCCAAGAATTGTTCATTCATGTAATGTATTGGAGGTTGCCCCCTCAAAGTGGCTCATTTCTAAGGCGTGAATATCTCTTTTCTTCTCTCTTTGGAGCTGGTTACACAACAGAGCAGTTCAGCAAATCCGTACAGCAAGGAGAGGCTGCACGCATTTCAAGGCAGCAGTCCGTACAGCAATAAAACAGCACAGTTTTCGAGGCAGATTTCCGTACAGCAGTAGTGGGCATGTTTTTCTAAGTCCGTACAACAGCAAGGAGGCACAGATTTCGAGGAGAAACAACGGCAGTGTGCAGCACGCATTCCGAGGCTGAGTTGGCACGATTTTCGAGGTTGAAAGAAGCTGTTGTAATTTCCGTACAATCCGTACAACAGTATGGAATTTCTGGCACGATTTTCGAGGAGGATGTACATCATTAAATGTTGTTATTTTTTGCTGTAAAATTTCTGTTATTACTATTTAGCTAATTTGGCACATTTCCTAAGGCGAAGGCAAGCACAAAAAATGAGATAAGTCTGTACATTGTTTGTTGGAACTTTTCCTGTATATTTAACTTCTCTATAAAAGCATTTTCCAGAAATAAAGAGGAGCTTTCGAACTAGATTTCCCCAAGAGTTGTAGGGAGTTTTTCCAAGGTCATCTTGACCAAAAATCAACGTGTCAAAAATATGTGTGTGGCTGATTTATTTTTCTGAGTTTTATTTTTGCATTTCAGCACTGTAAAATTTCCAGAATTTGTGTTTTCAGAAAATATTTATTTTTCCAACTTGTTGAATGTATGGCTATGGGAATGGGCATTTAACTTTATGGGAGAAATAAGGAGAAAATGAAAACCGGGGTTAGGAACAGAAATTTCTACAAGTATAGATGGCTTGCCACGTTGTAGCACCTTCATCTGCAGTGCAAATAGTATCTGTGAATGTGGACAACATTTATGTACATTCAAATTCTGCAATAGTTTGTTTGTTGTGTTTCTGCATCACCTTGCGTATGGACATCTCTTGAAGAAAAATCCCTATTTAAGATAGAGTAATGATTAAATGATGAAAGATATAGTGAAATGACCAATTTTAAAAGAAAAGATCCGGGAAGCAGCTATATCATTAATTAGCCATAACAAAACAATAACTATTCGCATTGGGATGATGAAACATGATTAATTATTTCTGAAATGAATTATTTTCACATTAAAACCTTCATTAAACCCTGTCAAATCCGTCGCATTGTGTATTTTTTAACTTGTTTTGTGAAGTGAATTTCTTTAACAAGTTTTATGTCATGCGATATGCGATTTTGCGATATCGCGAAATCGCAAAATCACCTTTATCGAGATATCGCAACATCGGAATATTGATAAGTAATGCCTTAAGTTTTGAATGTATATGTGCGATGTGCAATTTATGATGCCGCTTCCGAAGTTCAAATCGCAAATCGGGCTTTCATGTTTTGTGCTTAGCTTTTAATGGGAAAAAGATTATGCGGGATACGATTTGTGATAGGGTGATCACAAAGATATGAAAGTGGAATTTATTAATTTCTTTTTGTTTTTTGTTTTATTTTTAAAAACAACAATGTTTTGGAGTTTGATTTTTTATTGAAAATGAAAAAATACATTTTAAGAAAGGTCCCTATTTATATTATTAAATTTTAAACTATTTTGAAAATGAAAATGGGGGGTTTGTTGCATAGCACAACACGTTTATAGATGACTTCTCTCGCAAGACCTGGATATACTTCTTGAAGAAGAAGGATGAAGCATTCATGTGGTTTCATGCTTTCAAAGCCTTGGTAGAGAATCAAACAGGGAAGAAGATTAAGATTTTGAGGACCGATAATGGCACTGAATATGAGACAAACGAGTTCAATAACTTTTGCAGAGAAGCTAGCATTAAGAGGGAGACCACAATCGTGAATACTCTTGAGCAAAATGGCATTGCTGAAAGAAAGAATAGGACCATTGTGGAAGTTGCTCGTGCCATGCTATGTGACCAAGGTCTTCCGAAGTTTCTATGGGGAGAAGCTGCGAACACTGCTGTGTACATTCAAAATTGATGCCCGCATCCACTCTGGACTCCAAAACTCCCGAAGAGGTTTTCTTTGGTAAGAAACTTGATGTTTCTCATTTTAGAGTTTTTGGTTGTCCCATTTATTTTCATGTGCCGAAAGAGAAGAGAAGCAAGTTGCATGCTTCTGGGAAGAAGGGAATGTTTGTGGGCTACAGTAAAACTTCGCAGGCTTATAGAACTTATGTGCCTGGTCAAAGAGAGGTGGAGATTTGCCATGATGTTACCTTTGATGAAGATGCTTCCCTCAGGAAAGTGATAAATCTTCCGAGCTCTGAGGAAGATCATGATGTAAGATCTGGGAATCAGGAAGAACCAAAGGATGAGATGATGCCCGATGTTGAAGGAACGATGGACCCCATTGATCCACCTCCTTCAATGAAGAGAAGATCCGCATGGCTCCAGGATACTCTTGAAGATGCCGAGAAACATATGGCCCCAAGGGGGACATTCCGTGAAAGCAAAAAGCTGAATAGATACCAAGGGTATCTAGCAGCCATGAGTACAATCGTACAATCTGAGCCCGGATCTTTTGAAGAAGCCGTAAAGCATCAAGTCTGGAAGGATGTTATGCATGAAGAGTACGAGTCCATTATGAAGAATGATGTCTGGGATGTGGTTCCGAGACCAGAGGACAAAGCTGTTGTCACCTCGAAATGGCTCTATAAGATCAAGCATGGATCTGATGGTAGTTTTGAAAATTTCAAAGCAAGATTCGTTGCCCGAGGCTTCTCTCAAAAGGAAGGCGTAGACTATGATGATATATTTGCACCTGTGGCCCGATATACCACCATCCGATATATTATTGCCCTTGCTACTACGCAAGGATGGAATCTTCATCAGATGGATGTGAAGACCGCCTTTCTACATGGTTCAATAAAGGAAGAGGTGTATGTGGAGATAGAGACTCTCATGTATGTAGGTTGAAGAAAGCCCCCAGGGCTTGGTACAAGAGGATAGATAGCTACTTGATGAAGGTGGGCTTCACTTGAAGTAATGCTGATCCGAACCTTTACTTCAAGGTTGATAGAGAAAAGCCTCTCATTCTGGTTCTCTATGTGGACGATCTCTTTCTAACAGGTGCTGACCCTCTCATTCATCAGTGTAAGAGGGAGCTTTCTTTTGAGTTCGAGATGAAGGACCTGGGACTGATTCATTAATTCCTAGACTTGGAGCTCTCAAGGAAAATACATTGTGAAGTTGCTGGAAAGATTTGGAATGGTGGACTGTAAGTCCGTGTCGACACTGATAGAGCTCAAATTTAAGAAGTTGAGTGGAAACGTTGTTGGGCCCATGCTAGCAAATCCTACCGAGTATCGTCAACTCGTAAGGGCCCTGATGTTCTTAGTGAACACCCGTCCAAACGTATGTTTTGTAGTGAACACTTTGAGTCAACACATGGTTGATCCTCATCACATTCACTGGGTTGCCTCCAAGAATCTGTTGAGATATCTTCGGGGGCGCGATAAACCACGGGCTGAGATACACTGTCGGGAGTTTGAAACTCCATGGATATACTAATGTCGATTGGGCTAGCAGTGTGGTAGATCACAAGAGCACATCTGGGTGTTTCTTCACACTTGGGTCTGCTTCGATATCTTGGATGAGCAAGAAGCAGAAGTTGGTGGCTTTGAGTACCACTGAAGCCAAATACATTGTAGCGAGTATGGCTTGTTGTAAAGCTATTTGGTTGCAAAAGATCTTCAGTGAGTTGTTCGAACATGTGCTAGATACCACCGTTATTATTTGTGATAACCAAAGTGGGATTCGTTTGTCAGAGAATCCTGTGTTCCATGATCGATCCAAGCATATTGATATTAGGTACCACTTTATCTAGGATATGGTACAGCGAGGTGCCATAAGGCTCGACCATATAGGAACTGATGAGAAGGTCGCGGATATTCTCACAAAGCCCTTGGGGAAGGTCAAGTTCCTAACCTTCCGTGAGAATCTTAGAATCGTGGAACGACCCTATGCTGAGGGTCATGTTGGATGATGAGCTCTGGGAGCTCCAGGGGGCTTTGGAGATAGCTTCTTGGAGCTATAAGCAACCATAGGGCTAGGCTTGCCGAACCTTGCTAGTTCGCTTCTGCCCCACTGTTATGATATTGAGTTTGTTCACCTCTCTTTGATCTGTGCCTCGTATGCATCCTACCCATGGGTCCCGGACTCATGGGAAGTGCCTCTCATCTTGGCCAGAATTTGGAGATGCCCTCACCTTCAATGAATTCTGCCAGCTGAAAAACTATAGCAGACCACACAGTGAGAATAGAGGAGGGCACACACAGGGTAGTGACTTGCAATGTACCGTGGGCAGATTTTTCTTTCCTACCTACGATGGATCATCAAAGTGTTCGGCAAAGGCTTGGGTGGAGAAGTTGGACATTCACTTTCAGCTGAACCAAATGATGGAGGTGGAGGCCATCAAGGTCACAGCGCTGCACCTTGAGGGAGAAGCCCATGATTGGTGGTTTCATGGGATGTCTACGCTGGGTCACGCAGGAGTGACAGCGTATGCAGAGTTCACTCGAAGGTTGGTTGAGAGATTTGATCGAAAAGACTTGGAGGAACATTTTGTTGAGCTGACCAAGCTCAAACAAACAGGGAACCCGGAAACTTACATTTCCGAGTTCTTAAAACTCTTAGTTATGGTTCCAGATCTATCCGTGCCCAGGAGAGTGTATATGTTTATTGACAGACTAGAGGAACCTTTGCGTGGGATAGTCAAATCCACTAGGCCTACTACGCTGCAGGATGCAGTAGGGAGGACTAGGGACTTGCAGGATGCCATGCCAAGGACAAGGGCTCCTTTTCCCCACAAGCCAGCATTCCAACAGAAGGAGAAAGATGTGAGAGCTCCACCTCCGAGAGGGAACCAGGGCCAAGGGACTTTGGATGATGATACCCGGAGAGACTTGAGATGGAGTAAGCTTTGCTTCAATTGCCAGGAGCAATGGGCACTGGGTCATCATTGTGCCAGAGGGAAGGCACATTACATTGATGTCTTCTCCGACAATGAGGGAGAAGAAGAGGCATCTGAGGAGTTGGAGGGAGATGCCAGCACTAGTGCACTAGGAGGAGATCATCCACCACCACCTCCCCCAGCAACAGCAGGAGCAGCGTTTGCACCTACCAGAGGAGTCCTTGCATCCTTGAGGGGAGTTGCCTAGTACGTAATGTTGAGAGTTCGAGGCACAGTCCAAGGGCAGCATGTCTCAGTGTTGGTGGACAGCGGCTCAACACACAACTTATCAATGCGCAACTAGTGCAGAGGAGGGGCATACAAATAAAGAGCTTTGATGGTTTCTCTGTGTTGGTTCCAGGTGCTAGGACCATGTAGTGCATGCGGTATGTTCTGGTATTAGCAGTAACCATGGGGACATAAACGGTGATCGATCATTTTTTGTGCTCGACATTCCAGATACCAACGTGGTGTTGGGTGTACAGTGGCTTATCACACTTGGGAAAGTCACTATAGATTGGGAGACTCTAGAGATGGAGTGGACCGATAAGAAGAGTGCAAAGCATGTGATGATCAGGATATGCACACATATCCTCCCCAGACAGTCTTTGCACACTGGATGGAGGCAGATTTCCGGAAGGGAGACACAGAGTGGGCAATGGAGCTTCGTGTTTTAGAGGCAGGTGTCTCAGGTCAGTCGATGCATCCCGATGTGCAGACTATCCAAGACTGTTACTCCACAGTTTTCGGAGACATACCACTGGGGCAGCCACCAAACCGGGGGTTTGAGCACACCATTGAGCTATAGCAGGGCATCTAGGCAGTGATCACCACTCCCTACAGGCACCACAAGGCCTATAGAGATGAGATTGAGAGAGTCATACATAAGCTCTTGGCATTGGGACACATTAGGCCTAGCACTAGCCCCTTTGCTTCTTCAGTGGTTCTGGTGAAGAAGGACGGCACACTGCGAATGTGCATAGATTACAAGGCGTTGAACAAGAAGACCATGAAGAACCGCTACCCCATCCCCAGGATTGATGAGCTCATAGATGAGTTGAGGGGAGCCAAGTTCTTCTTCAATATCGATCTAAAGTCTGTTGAAATTTGGTTACTGGAGGACAGGTGGTTCCCTAAGGCTTTGATCTTTGGCCTAGGGAAATGTGTCCAAATGTATTTCACTTTTTCTCCTAAAGTGACTTTATAAGTTGTAAAGTCAAATCTAATTTAAAAGTGACTTTAAGTGATAAAGTCACTAAGTCTAATTTTAAAGTGACTTTAATAAAGTCAATGTGAAATTAGAAAGTGAAAAGTGACTTTGGAAATAAATGACTAAAAGAGCCTTTATTAAAGTGGGGTGAATTAAAAAATAGAAAATGAGATTTAAATGCACATTTAATCTTAGCCCTAGATCTAAAGCTATCTCAGCCATTGGATTTAGGGTTTCCCCAAAAGCCACTTAGGGTTAGGTTAAAGGAGGAAAACTGGGAAAAGATCATTCAATTTTTCATGAGCAGATTGAGAGAGGAGGAGAAGAGGGCAAGGAGAAATTTCTGAGTGGAGGGAGAGCAGCAAAGACATAGCAAATCCGTACAGCAGCTTGGCACATTTCCCAAGACAATATTTTCATACAACAGCTTGACACATTTCCCAAGGCAGTATTTTCAGACAGCAACATTTACTTGGCACATTTACCGAAGTAGATCCGCATAGTACTGTTTGCACGCATTTCAAGGCAAGGTACAACATTGTTTTCAAGGAAAACTTTCAGCAATCAAAGGTACAATTTCCAAGGTTGTTTTCAGAGCATGGAAATCGAGGGAACTGTTGTGCGTGTCCGTACAGTTCCATACAACCAGATTCAAGCACGAAAATCGAGGCAACAAGTACAACAATTAATGCTGCATTTATTACTATAATTTTTTGTTCGTTGTTGGCACAATTTTCAATGTGGAAAGTTGGCATGGAAATCGAGATAAGTGGGTTATTGTGTTTGCTGTAATTTTTGTTGTGTTTTTCAGTTCCCTGTAAAAGCATTTTTCAGAAATAAAGAAGAGCTCTCGAACTGGTTTTCCCCAAGAGTTGTAGGGGGTTTTTCCAGGGTCATGTTGACCAAAAATCAGCGTGTCATTTTCTCTGTGTGTGGCTGAAGTTTTTATTTCTGCAATTTCCAACACTTTGAAATTTCCAGAATTTATATTTTTAGAAAATATTTATTTTTCCAACTTGTTAAATGTATGGTTATGGGAATGGGCATTTAACTATATGGGAGTAATAAGGAGAAACTGAAAACCGGAGTGGGTCACAAATTTCTACATGGTATCGGAGCCAGTTTGCTGAAAAGTGCAGTTTGGGACAGCGAAGAGAAAAATTACAGCGAGCTGATTTTACACACAGAAAACTGAACCTTTACCACAACAGTGAAATTTTCAGTTTATTAGGACAGCAAGAATGCCTTTGGGCTTGAGGGTGGAGGATAGGTTGGATGGACATAGTAACTACAGTTCATGGAAGGAGAGAATCCAGAGTATATTTGAGGAGGCAGAAGTCTGGGGTATCATGGTTCATACCCAACAACACCCTGTAAATGTGCCTACTGATGCTACTCAGCTGGCAGATTTTAACAAGAAGAATATCAAGGGAAAGAGACTGATTCTGGATGGTATTAAAGACCATGTCCTTCCTCATGTGAGAGGAAAGAGATATGCACATGAGATGTGCACAGCCTTGACCAATCTCTACCAAAGTACCAATGAAAATAGGAAAATGGTCCTAAGGGAGAAGCTGAATGCCATTAAGATGGCAAAGACTGATAGTGCTAATGCATACCTCACAAAGATCACTAATGTGAGAAATGAGTTGGCAACAGTTGGAGAGGTCATTCCACCCACTGAGTTGGTGCGGATTGTTGTGAATGGTCTTCCCAGTACATGGCTGAATTTTGCTGATGGGATTGTTGCACAGGAGACCCTTCCCACTTGGGAGAGGTTGTGGGATGATTGTATACATAATGAAATCAGAAAGAACCAGCTTGGGGCAGCCAAACCAATTGATGAGGATGTAGCATTGTTAGCAAGAGGCAAGAAGGGCAAGGGAAAGAAGCAAGCTTCCACAAGCAGTGGTGGGGGCAAAGGCAAAGGTAAAGGGAAGCAGCAAGTAAACAGGGAGAAGGACTATTCCAAGGTGAAGTGTTGGAATTGTCAAAGGATGGGACACTATGCAGTTGTGTGCTCGGAAAAAAAGAAGAAGGAAAAGAACAAGACCATGGCAGCATCAACAGAGATAGAGGACTTTTCGAAGAGCTTTTACCGAGAGTTTGGGTTCATTGCTTGTGAGTCCACTAATGCAGGATCACCTGCCACGGAGGTTGAGAGGGAGTGTGCATTTCCCTCCACTAGCGGAGCATCATCAAGTATATGGTATGTTGACAGTGGGGCTTCACGTCATATGACAGGAGTCCATGAGAACTTCTCAGAGCTTTAAGAGAGTGGCACTGATATAGAGGTAGAACTCGGAGACGACAGCATTGTTAGAGCAGTCAGTGTGGGGACATTGACATTTGATAGGGAACCCAAACCTCCCTTGAAGGTGTCAAATGTTTTATATGTGCCAGGGATGAAGAAGAACCTTATATCTATCTCAGCATTGGAGGACAGAGGGTATGAGGTATTGTTCAGGAGAGGACAGGTGCTTATATATCCCAGGGACGCTCCAACTAATTCAGCTAGAGTGATTGGTGTACGCCATGCCAAGGTGTACAAGTTTGCGTTTTAGCCCCTTTTGGCATTGAGAAGTAGTACCGGCAACAAAGCTAGCAGTTCAGAGCTGTGCGAGATTTGGCACCGCAGGATGGGGCACATGTATCATGGGGCCTTGAGGACATTGCGGGAGATCACTCCAGGTGTGCCAGATTTCAGTTCTGATCACATTGATACATGCAGAGGATGTGCTATGGGGAAGTTTGCCAAATCCCCTTTTCCCAGCAGTGACAGCAGATCAACTAGGTTTCTTAAATTGATTCATACTGATGTGAGCAGTCGGATGTCTCATGTTTCCTTGAGTGGATATGAGTACTATGTTTTATTCATTGGTGATCACTCCAAGAAGACCTGGATTTATTTCTTGAAGACCAAGAGTGAGGTCTTCAAGCGGTTTCAGGAGTTCAGAGCTCTCGTGGAGACTCAAACAGGTCGAAGATCAAGTCCCTCAGGTTGGAAAATGGAGGGGAGTACACCCTTGGGGAGTTTGTTGATTATTGTGCGGAGGCAGGCATCAGGAGGGAGTTCACAGTTCCTTACAACCCCCAATAGAATAGGGTTGCGGAGAGGAAGAACAGATCCGTCGTTGGGGCTGCCAAAGCCATGCTACATGATCAGGGGTCACCATTATTTTTGTGGTCAGAGGCCTGCAACACTGCTGTATATTTGCAGAACAAGAGTCCACATCGTGCCTTGGGGCATATGACTCCGGAGGAAGCTTTTTCTGGGAAGAAGCCTGATGTTGGTCATTTTTGTATCTTTGGGTGTATTGCATACTCCTACGTACCCAAGGAGAAGAGGACCAAGCTAGAGCCCACCGCAGAGAAGGGTATCTTTGTGGGCTAAAGTGAGACCTCGAAAGCCTTTCGGATTTATATTCCTGCACGGAGGAGAGTTGTTGTTAGGCGGGATGTGAAGTTCGAGGAGGATAGGGCTTATAGGAGGTCACGAGAGTTAGAGTATCTGGATCAGCCAAACCCTCAGGAGCAGCTGAGTCAGTCACATGGATCCAGTGGGCAGGGATTAGGAGGTGCATCAATTACGATGTCAGGTCCATCAGGGAGCAGTGGCTCGTAGAGTCAGAGGAGTGGTGCTTCAGGCAGCATGCAGAGCAGTTCACTAGGTAGTCCACTGATGGACAATTCACACGATACTTCAGCATCTACAGGTATTGGTTCAAGTAGGAGGACAGCAGACAGACATTTAGGAGTTCAGGCTTCTGATGAGGATGAGGAGTTTCACTCTCTGGTGGGAGAAGTGTGCTCAAGGAAGAGGAAGCCCAAGTGGCTTCAGGACACCTTGAGAGAGGACACATCTGTTGCTGGGCCGAAGAGACCAGTTAGAGAGAGCAGACGACCTGAGCGGTTCTGTAGCTAGATGGAAACGGTTGCCAACATCGTTGACTCTGAGCCTTCTAGCTATGAGGTGGCAGTTAGCCAGTAGATTTGGAGAGAGGCCATGCAGGAGGAGTATTCTTCTATCATGAAGAATGATGTTTGGGATTTGGTGCCAAGGCCTGAGGGAAAATCCGTGGTTACTTCCAGATAGCTTTACAAGGTAAAGCATGTTGCAGATGGCAGCATCGAGAAGTTCAAGGCAATTTTTGTGGCTAGAAGGTTATCCCAAGTAGAGGGAGTTGATTATGAGGAGACCTTCGCTCCCGTGGCTCAATATACTTCCATTCACTCCATTATATCGATAGCAGTAGAGATGGGTTGGAAGATCCACCAGATGGATGTGAAGACCGCATTTCTCAATGGCTTCATATAGGAGGAGGTGTACATTGAGCAGCTGCAGGGCTTTGAGGTGCATGGAAAGGAGTCCCATGTATGCAGACTGAAGAAGGCACTTTATGGCCTGAAGCAAGCTCCTAAAGCTTGGTACTCCAGGATTGTTACGTACTTGCAGAAGATGGGTTTCACAAAGAGTGATGCAGATCCGAACCTATACTTTATTGTGATAGGTGAGGAGCCTCTCATTCTGGTGTTGTATGTAGATGACTTGGTCATTACAAGTGGAAAGAGACTCATAGAGGGCTGCAAGAGAGATCTTACTTCGAAGTTCGAGATGAAGGACATTGGCTTGATGCATTACTTTTTGGGTTTGGAGGTGTGGCAGGAGGAGGGGCATTTCTTCCTGGGATAGGGGAAGTATATTGTGGACATCCTTAGCAGATTTCACATGGAAGATTGTAAACCCATGTCGACACCTATGATCACTAACTGGAACAAGCTTCACACTTCAGATTTCGAGTTGGTGGCTCCCACATTGTATAGACAGTTGATTGGTTCCTTAATGTATTTGGTCAACACTAGACCAGATATATGTTTTGCAGTCAACACGATGAGCCAGTTCATGTGTGAGCCCAGGAGTGTGCACTGGGTTGTTGCAAAACACATTTTGCGGTACTTGCAGGGGACAATGGAGTATGGTCTGGATTATAGACAGGGAGATGGAGTGAGATTGGCAAGGTACACTGATTCTGATTGGGCAGGTTGTGCTTCTGATAGGAAGAGCACTTCAAGGTGTTGTTTTGGGTTGGGTTTGGCAGTTGTGTTGAGTTTCAGCCGAAACCAGCAGTCAGTAGCATTAAGTTTAGTGGAAGCAGAGTACATGGTAGCCAGTCTGGCTAGTTGTGAGGCCATATGGCTTCGCAAGATGTTGATTGGCTTGTTTGATCAACCGTTGAGACCTTCAGTGATTTACTGTGATAATCAGAGTTGCATTCAACTCACAGAGAATCCAGTATTTCATGACAGGTCAAAGCATATCGGGATCAGATATCATTTCATCCGAGGCTATGTTTAGAAGGGAGCTGTAAAGCTTGAGTATGTTTCTACAGATGAGCACGTAGCAGATATTCTTACCAAAGCCTTACCATGGGGCAAGCATGTCTACTTCAGAGACAAGATGGGTGTGGTGAGGAACACCTCCCTCAGTAAGAGCGAGTGTTGAAATTTGGTTACCGGAGGACAGGTGGTTCCCTAAGGCTTTGATCTTTGGCCTAGAGAAAAGTGTCCAAATTTATTTCACTTTTTCTCCTAAAGTGACTTTATAAGTTGCAAAGTCAAATCTAATTTAGAAGTGACTTTAAGTGATAAAATCACTAAGTCTAATTTTAAAGTGGATTTAATAAAGTCAATGTGAAATTAGAAAGTGAAAAGTGACTTTGGAAATAAATGACTAAGAGAGTCTTTATTAAAGTGGGGTGAATTAAAAAATAGAAAGTGAGATTTAAATGCACATTTAATCCCAGCCCTAGATCTAAAGCTATCCCAGCCATTGGATTTAGGGATTCCCCAAAAGTCACTTAAGGTTAGGTTAAAGGAGGAAAAGAGAGAAAAGATCATTCACTTTTTCATGAGCAGATTGAGAAAAGAGGAGAAGAGGGCAAGGATAAATTTCTGAGTGGAGGGAGAGCAGCTTGGCACATTTCCCAAGGCAGTATTTTCGTACAACAGCTTGGCACATTTCCCAAGGTAGTATTTTCGAGCAGCAGCATTTACTTGGCATGTTTACCGAGGCAGAATTCGTACAGCACTGATTGCACGCATTTCAAGGCAAGGTATAGCATTGTTTTCGAGGAGAACAGTCAGCAGGCAAAGGCACGATTTCCAAGGCTATTTTCAGGGCACGGAAATCGAGGGGACTGTTGTACATGTCCGTACAGTTCCATACAGTTTCGTATAGCTAGATTCAGGCACAAAAATCGAGGCAGCAAGTACAACAATTAATGTTGCATTTATTACTGTAATTTTCTCTTTGCTGTTGGCACAATTTTCAAGGTGGAAAGTTGGCACAAAAATCGAGATAAGTGGGTTATTGTGTTTGCTGTAATTTTTACTGTGTTTTTCAGTTCTCTGTAAAAGCATTTTTCAGAAATAAAGAAGAGCTCTCGAACTGGTTTTTCCCAAGAGTTGTAGGGGGATTTTCCAGGGTCATGTTGACCAAAAATCAGCATGTCATTTTCTGTGTGTGTGGCTGAAAATATTTCTTTGTTTTTATTTCTGCAATTTCCAACACTTTAAAATTTCCAGAATTTGTATTTTCAGAAAATATTATTTTTCCAGCTTGTTGAATGTATGGTTATGGGAATGGGCATTTAACTATATGGGAGTAATAAGGAGAAACTGAAAACCAGAGTGGGTCACAAATTTCTACAGGGTTGGGGTACCATTAGATCAAGGTGAGGGACCAGGATGTCCCTAAGACTGCGTTTCACTGCCATTACGACCATTTTGAGTTTTCGGTTATGCCCTTTGGGCAGACCAACGCTCTGGCCACTTTTCAGTCTTGCATGAACCACATCTTCCGTGGTCAGTTGAGGAAGTTCGTGCTAGTATTTTTTGATGACATTCTCATCTACAACCGCACGTGGGAAGAACAATTGCAGCACATTGAGGCTATACTGCGTATCTTGGAGGAGCAAAATTTCTATGCCAAGCTGTCAAAGTGCGAGTTTGGGCTTACAGAGATGCTCTATTTGGGGAATATTATTGGAGTGGATGGAGTGAGAGTCCATGAGGAGAAGATCCGGGCCATCCAAGATTGTCTGGAGTCGTAGAACGTCACTAAACTTCGAGGGTTTGTAGGCATCTGCACGTACTACAGGAAGTTCGTCAAAGGATTCTCACAACTTGTAGCACCCCTCACAGATCTCACCAAGAAGGGGGCTTTCAGTTGGACAGATGTTGTGCAAAGGGCCTTTGACAGACTCGAAAAGGTGATGAGCAGTTGCCCGGTGTTGGCATTGCCCGACTTCACTCAGTCCTTTTTGCTAGAATGTGATGCTTCAAGAGAAGGAGTGGGCGCTATATTGATGTAGGGGAGCCACCCTATTCGAGAGTCGGAAGTTGTTGCCGCATGAGAGATTGTACCCCATATACGACAAGGGGATGATGGCCATCATGCATGCGTTGGCCAAGTTCCGGCAGTACCTAGTGGGTAACAGATTTCGAGTGAGGACTGACCACAACAGTCTCTGGTTCTCCCTTGAGCAGAAACAGTTGCAGGAGAGACGGCAGAAATGGGTCAACAAGATCCAGGCCTATGATTTTGACATCGAGTATGTCAAGGGGAAGAGAAATGTGGTGGTTGATGCTCTATCATGGAAACCGCAGCACTTTCCTTGATGAGTCTTGACGCAGATTGGAGAGCCTAGCTTTTGGTGGAATACTCCAAGGACTGTTTTGCATGTGAGGTGTTAGATGGGCAAGTGAAAGATGACTAGTACAGGGTGATGGATGAGGTCATCTATTATCGGGATAGGATCTTCTTGACAGGCAACTCCCAACTCACGGAGAATATTTTGTAGGCAACCCATGATTCACCACTTTCAGGCCATTAGGGGTTCACTAAGACATACAGGGCCATCAGGAAGAGGTTTTCATGGAAGGGCCTCAAGGAGGACGTACTCTGGCATGTCAGGCAGTGCGTGGTTTACCAAAGGAACAAGGGAGAGCAGAACCATCCTGCAGGTTCGCTACAACCACTTCCCATTCCGAAGGGGAAATGGGAAAGCATCTCCATGGATTTCATCAGGGCAAGGATTGCATCTTCGTAGTTGTTGATCGACTGACGAAGTATGCACATTTATTTGTGTAATATTCCCAACTAGCAGACAACTAATTGGAATATTCATTTTTGTTAAATTTTGCCTTTCTAAAGTTCATCAGAAAATAAAGGGGTGAGGGGACCCATAAACCAACATTAAAATAAAACCACTTTCCTAAAGTCACTTAGGAAGGATAATTAAAAGGCAAGGCGGGGCCCATGAGGCCAAGTGACAGCGCAAGAGAGGTGGCAGCTTAGTCAGCGCAGAGGCAGCGTGGGGACAGCGTGGCAGAGGGACAGCGCACTGAGCACTAGTGGGGCCAAGGGAACATTGGTGGCTGTTAAATTTGGACAACTAGGTCCAAACTCCATGTTGTGATGCGTCCTCCCCGATCGGATTCGTTGCTCTAGCTGCCCGTATCTCGCCGGATTCGAGTCCTCCCTATCCGTATCCGCGCTATCTCTCCGCATCTCGCGTCCTCCAAGGCCGGATTCACAAGTTATCTCTCCGCATTCCCAAGGCTCTCCAAGGCCGGATCTCGCGTTATCTCTCCGATCCGCGTCCTCCAAGGCCAGACCCGTCGTTATCTCTCCGCGGTGACCGCGTCCTCCAAGGCTAGATCTCGCTCGTTATCTCTCCATCTCTGCGTCCTCCAAGGCTAGATCTGCTGCTATCTCTCCAGATCTGCGTCCTCCAAGGCTAGACCTGCTGCTATCTCTCCAGATCTGCGTCCTCTCTGCCTTGGTCAGCTGGATCTGCGTCCTCACTATTCAGATCTGAATCCTCCTGCTGGATCTGCGTCCTTCCCCTCTGGATCAGCGTCCTATCTCCTGGATCTGCGCAGTCTCAAGAAGGGGGTTTCTCCTCTTCCAAATCTCTACCCGAAACTACTGCTAATTACCACTGAAACTGAAGGATGATGCTCAGAAAATAACCTTACCAGGGCAGGCACTCGAAGTCCCCCGAGGCTAAGGGTGATACTAAGAAAATAACCTTACCAGGGCAGGCACTCGAAGTCCCCCGAGGCTAAGGGTGAGATCTCCGAACGGAGACACTCGGTTGCACTAAACAGTGCTGCAGACCGACTAAACAACCGGCGTGCTGAAGCAGACAGAAGTCTAGCTCTCAATATCAATATCAAATCATGCATGCCAAAATGAGGCGAGAACCCCACCTTTTATAGTGCTAAACTCCCTCCAAAACCTTGACTGCGTCCTTCACTCTCCTTGGCCTGCGCAGTTAACCTTGGGTCAGCCTGATGCCTCCCCTTCATACTCATGTGGACCCCCCAAGGCCCCCTCTCTAAGTTATAACGTCAATCAACTAGGAAAAACACTTTATTTATAAAGTGAGGTGACTAAAGTGAGGTAACCCCTCTTATTTCTCACTTTATTTATTATTTCTAGCTAAAGCGGCAAAATTAAACAAAATTGAAATATTCCAATTAGCAAAGCTAATTGGGAATATTACAACGGGTGACTCCGAGCGGAGATCCCAACCTCATCCTCGGGGGACTTCGAGTGCCTACTCAGGAGTGGAGCCATACCTTCAGTTTTTTAGAGCAGCGTTGTTGGATCAGCCACCAAGATTATGCAATCATCCCCAGGGAAGCGCAGTCACTCAAAGGATTACGTAGTCTAGGAGGAGGACAGCGCCGGGAGAGGAGAAAGCTTGTGGGATTTCAGTCTGGAGGCTTGTGTGGGGATCATCCCTTCCATAGCTAATTTGTTTGGGTAGTTGGAGGTCTTTCCTTCCAACATTTCATCACAGAGGCCAGCGTACCTAGCAGAAGTGCGTAGTCATCCCAAGAGGGTGATTTTCCGAGGTCAGCCATTCCAGAAATCCTTCGCGGGTTATTCTGGGCTTTTGGAGGAGAGTCTAAGGTCCAAATTTCAGAATTTTCTGAGCATAGGAACAACCTCATCTTGTAGCCCCTTTTCAGCCAGCGACAGCATTTCCAGCAAGGCAGCGTAAAGGAGGAGCCACGTAGAGCAGCTTTGGAGCAGCCTTTCTGAGTAGGGAGAGAGAGATCATTTCAGCCTACCTAGAGCAAGCCAAGGTGCTATCATTCTGAGCACTCGTTGCAGCTTTCCCTCATTTCAAAATTTTAATAAAATGGCTCAGCTGTTTTGATTTATTTCTAGTGTTTTCTGTGTATGCTTTTATTTGCTGCAGTTTTTGTTTATGTTGCTTTGTATTGTTTTTTGTTCCCCATCTGGGATATTACAGTGGTATCAGAGCTCATAGACTTGGTTCAGCCTGTGGAGCAATCAATCTATGACACCCGAAGATAGAGAGTTCATCATATACCGGAAACAGAGGTTCAAGGACAGAGAGCGTAGGCTCGAAATCACACCTACAGAAGAGGACAGCGTTCCGGTTGAGGAAAACAAAGGGAAGGCACCAATGGCAGATGAGATAGATGAGGGGAAGGAGTTTGGTAACCTCCTCATGAAATCAGTACAGGAGCTTTCCAAAAAGATAGAGGAAATGGGGCAGAAGATTGTCGAAGAAAACAAACAGCGTGCAATCACAAGGGAGTTTCACAATGGAGAAGGGTTTGGTACTTCTCACCATGTTTTGGAGCAAAACGCTGCACAGCAGGTGGTGCTACGCACTCCCCCACATTCCACCATGCCCACATTCTTGACTTCAGGAGCAGGAACGGGAGGACCCCAGGAGTCGGAGGTGGCTCATTACGAGGAGCATTTTGCAGAGTATCAGTTGTATGGGTCGGAGTTTGGAGAGGCCCTCACCTTCAACGAGTTTTGCTAGCTGAAAAACAATAGCAGACCACGCAGCGAGAATAGAGGAGGAGGGTACACGCAAGGGAGTGACCTGCAACATACCATGGGCAGATTTTTCTTGCCTAGCTATGATGGATCATCAAAGTGTTCGGCCAAGGCTTGGGTGGAGAAGCTGGACATCTATTTTCAGGTGAACCAAATGGCGAAGGTAGAGGTTATCAAGGTGGCAACGCTGCACCTTGAGGGGGAAGCCCACGACTAGTGTTTCCACGGGATGTCTACGCTAGGTCACGCAGGGGTGACAACGTATGCAGAGTTCACTCGGAGGCTAGTGGAGAGATTTGACCGGAAAGACCCGGAGGAACACTTTGTTGAGTTGACTAAGCTCAAACAGATAGGGAGCCCAGAGACATATATCCGAGTTTCTGAAGCTTTCAGTGATGGTGCCAGACTTGTCAGTGGCCAGGAGAGTATATATGTTTATTGACGGATTGGTTGAACCTTTGTGTGGGCTAGTCGGATCCACTAGGCCTACTATGCTGCAAGACGCAGTAGGGAGGACTAGGGACTTGCAGGATGCCATGTCAAGGACAAGAGCTCCTTTTCCCAACAAACCAGTGTTCCAGCAAAAGGGGAAGGACACGAGAGCTCCACCCTCGAGGGGAAACCAAGTTCGAGGACCATTGGATGATGATACTCGGCGAAATTTGAGACGGAGGAAGCTATTATTCACTTGCCAAGAGCCATGGGCACCGGGTCATCGTTGTGCCAAGGGGAAGGCACACTACATTGAGGTCTTCTCCGACAATGAGGGAGAAGAAGAGGCAAATGAGGAGTTGGAGGGAGATGTTGGCATTGATGCACCAGGAGGAGATCATCCACCACCACCTCCCCCAACAACAAGAGGGGCAGCGTTTGCACCCACTGTAGGAGTCCTTGCATCTTTGAGGGGAGTTCCCAAGTATTTGAAGCGGAGAGTCCGAGGCACGTTCTAGGGACAACGTGTCTCAGTGTTGATGGACAGCGGAGCCACACATAACTTCATTGATGCCCAACTAGTGCAGCGGAGGGGCATACCGATCGAGAGTTTTGATGGATTTTCTGTGTTGGTTCCAAGTGCAAGGACCATGCAGTGCATGCGGTATGTTCTGACATTAGCAGTGACCATGGGGACATACACCATGACGGATCACTTTTTCGTGGTCGACATTCCAAATACCAATGTGGTATTGGGTGTGCAGTGGCTTATTACGCTTGGTAAGGTCACTACGGATTGGGAGACGTTTGAGATGGAATGGACGGATAAGAAGAGTGGGAAGCACGTGATGATCAAAGGCATGCATACATACCCTCCCCAGACAATCTTGGCACACCGAATGGAGGCAGATTTTCGGAAGGGAGATGTAGAGTGGGCGGTGGAGCTGCGTATTTCAGAGGCAGGAGTCACAGGGCAACCAGTGCATCTCGATGTGCAATTTATATTGGATCGTTACTCCACGGCTTTTGGGGACATACCACCGGGGCAGCCACCAGACCGAGGGTTTGAGCATACTATTGAGTTGGAGCAGAGGATCCAGGCAGTGATCACCACCCCCTATAGGCACCCCAAAGCCTACAAGTATGAGATTGAGCAAGCCATACATGAGCTCTTGGCATTGGGACACATCAGGCCCAGAACTAGTCCCTTTGCTTATTTCGTAGTCTTGGTGAAGAATAAGGATGGCACATTACGGATGTGCATTGACTACAGGGCACTCAACAAGAAAACCATGAATAACTGTTAACCCATCCCAAGGATTGATGAGCTGATGGATGAGTTTAGGGGAGCGAAATTCTTCTCGAAGATCGATATGAGGTCGGGGTACCATCAAATCAAGGTGAGGGACCAGGATGTCCCCAAGACTGCATTCAGATGCCACTATGGCCACTTTGAGTTCTTGGTGATGCCCTTCGAGTTGACCAATGCTCTGGCCACCTTCCAGTCTTGTATGAACCAGATCTTCCGCGGTCAGCTGAGGAAGTTTATGCTGGTATTTTTTGATGACATTCTCATCTATAGCCGCACATGGGAGGAACACTTGCAGCACATTGAGGTTGTACTGTGTATCTTAGAGGAGTAGCATTTCTATGCTAAGCTATCCAAGTGCGAATTTGGGGTTACAGAGATGCTCTACTTGGGGCATATGATCGTAGTGGACGGGGTAAGGTTCCATGAGGAGAAAATCTGGGCCATCCGAGATTGGCCAGAACTAAAGAATGTGACAGAACTTCGGGGGTTTGTAGGCATCCGCACCTACTACCAGAAGTTTGTCAAAGGGTTTTCACAACTTACAGCACCCCTCACGGATCTCACCAAGAAGGGCGCTTTTGGATGGACTAATGTTGTGCAGAGGGCCTTTGACAGGCTCAAGGAGGTGATGAGCAGCTGCTCGGTGTTGGCATTGTCAGATTTCACGCAGCCCTTTGTACTAGAGTGTGATGCTTTAGGAGAGGTGGTAGAAGCATTTTTTATGCAGGGGGGCCATCCTATCGCTTTCGAGAGTTGAATGCTACTGCCGCATGAGAGATTATACTCGATATACGACAAAGAGATGTTGGCCATCATGCATGAGTTGGCAAAGTTCCGGCAATACTTGGTAGGCAAGAGATTTCAGGTGAGGACTGACCACAACAGTCTCCGGTTTTTCCTTGAGTAGAAACAATTACAGGAGAGACAGCAGAAATGGGTCAGCAAAATCCAGGCCTATGACTTTGACATAGAGTATGTCAAGGAGAAGAACGATGTGGTGGCAGATGCCTTGTCACGGAGACCAACAGCATTGTCCTTGATGAGCCTTGACGCAGACTGGAGAGCCCAATTGTTCGTGGAGTATTCCAAGGACCATTTTGCTTGTGAGGTGTTGGATGGGCAGGTGATAGATGACAAGTATCGAGTGATGGATGAGATCATCTATTACCATGACAGGATTTTCTTGACAGGTAACTCCCAGCTCAGGGAGAAGATCTTGCATGAAGCCCACAACTCACTGTTTTCAGGTCATCAGGGGTTCACCAAGACTTACAAGGCCATACAGGAGAGGTTCTCATGGAGGGGCCTCAGGGAGGACGTACTCCGGCATGTCAGGGAGTGCGAAGTTTGTCAGAGGAACAAAGGAGAGTTGAGTCATCCTGCAGGATTTCTACAGTCACTTCCCATTCCAGAGGGGAAATGGAAGAGCATCTCCATGGATTTTATTACAGGGTTGCCTATGGTGCAAGGCAAGGATTGCATCTTTGTAGTTGTTGATCGATTGACAAATTATGCACACTTTTTCGCCATCTTCGCACAATATACTGCTTCACAGGTAGTCAAGTTGTTCTTTCGGGATATTTTCAGGCTCCGTTGTCTCCCAAAGACCATAGTTAGTGACCGGGACAGTCGGTTCATGGGCGGCTTTTGGCAGGAGTTATTCCGTTTGGTGGGTACCGAGTTGACACACAGTACCAGTTATCACCCCCAGACAGATGGGCAAACAGAGATAGTGAACAAGTGGCTGGAGGGCTACTTGAGAAACTATGTCTCGGGGCAACAGAAGGCTTGGCTGCGTTGGCTTCATCTGGGAGAGTACTGCTACAACACGACATTCCATATGTCGATCGGTATGTCTCCATTTTATGCTTTGTATGGATATCATGCTCTAACTTTTGTTGATGTCATGTTTGGAGCAAGGCCCCAGGGGCCAAAGATTGGATCCAAAAGAGCCAAGACATACTTGGGGCTCTCAAGGACAACCTGGCCACAATGCAGAACCAGCTGAAATTGTATGCAAACAGAGGCCGTGTAGAGAGACAGTTCGAGGTAGATGATCTAGTTTACCTCCGTCTTCAGCCATACAAACAGTCCACGCTGAAGCAGAAGGGAGAAGAGAAGCTCAAACCCCGCTTCTATGGACCATACAGGGTGATTAGACGAGTTGGGGAGGTAGCGTATGAGCTAGATCTACCAACTTGGAGCCAGATCCATAACATCTTCCATGTCTCATGCTTGAAGAAATCTCTGGGGTAGCAGGTGACTACCACTATGGAGCTCCCACCAACAAATGATGAGGGGCATTTGGTGTTGCAGCCAGAGGCCATTCTAGACACACGGGAGAGACAGTTGAGGAGCAGGACAGTCAAGGAATATTTGATCAGGTGGAGGAACCTTCCAGATGAGGATGCCATTTGGGAGGGGGAGAAGATCCTGTAGCATCCATCCTTGCAATTGCTTGAGGACAAACAACATTTTGGCGGGGAGGACTATAATATTCCCAATTAGCAGACAGCTAATTGGAATATTAAATTTTTCCTTTCTAAACTTCGGCAGGAAATAAAGGGGTGAAGGGACCCATAACTCAACATTAGAATAAAAGCAATTTCCTAAAGTCACTACGCAGAATAATTAAAATACAAAGAGGAACCCATGAGGCCAAGTGACAGCATAGGAGAGGAGGCAGTTGGGACAGCGTAGAGGCAATGTGGGGCCAGGCAGCGTGGGATAAGCAGCGCAGAGCGGCGTGGGGACAGCGTGGCAAAAGGACAGTGCAGCACTAGTGGGCCCAAGGGAACTTTGGAGGCTAATTTGCATAAAAAGGGGATGAAGGCAGCCTTTCTCATTCATTCATACATCTTCTGATTTTCTGTCTGTCAAGACTAGAGCACGCTTAAGTTGTTTAGCTAAGTCTACAGTGTTGTTTAGCACACGGGTGTCTCCGAGCGTAGATCCCAACCTCGTCCCCAAGGGACTTCGAGTGCCTGCTTAGGAAAGGAGCCATACCTTCAGTTTTTTAGAGCAACATTGCTGGATCAGCCACCAGGATTACGCAGTCATCCCCAGGGCAGCGCAGTCACTCAGAGGATTACGCAGTCTAGGAGGAGGACAGCTCCGGGAGAGAAGAAAGCTTGTGGGATTTCAGTCTGGAGGCTTGTTAGGGGATCAGCCCTTCCATAGCTATGTTGTTTGGGTAGTTGGTGTGAAAATTACAAACAGTTGCAGTGATGATTTATTTCTCCTACTTATTATTTCAATAAGTTATTATTCAGAAATCTTCCAGCAAATATCGAAATAAATACTACTGCAACATTGACAAATATATGTGCAGAAAAATAAACATTGGAGAACATAAGCACAAGAGTCAATCACATGTACACGGTTATTTTTGGACAATTGTCCCCGGAAAAACCCAATGTGGGAAAACCGGTGCAACAGATGAGGATTTTATTAATTCTTCAACAAATGATACCTTTACAGGGAAAATATACAGCAGATAAATTCTAAAACACCTGAGACTAAATTCCCGACTTACTCGAACAATTCTCAAACACCCTGAACAACCCCTGCATGCCCCTGCGTCTCTCTGCGTGATTCACTGCATAGTCCCAGCGCTGGATTCCGTGAGTCTGCGTGCGCTGCAGCCTCAAGCTGCCTCCGACCCTGATCTCGATCACCACTGACCTCCTCCTCCTGCTTCTGCAACTTCTCACCCTGCAACTCTCCCACTGAGATCGAATTCTACATCAGAATGGATCTCCTTCGGGTACTGAGTGTATGCCCTACTTATTTTCCAAGTGACCGTCAAGCCTTCTTTTATTATCTTCCTGTTGGAGAACCAATGGCCCAAATTAAAAGATTAATCAATGGCTAAGATTAAAACTTGAATTGATCCATGTTTTCTAGAAGATTCACATTCTGACTTATTAATACCCTTTAATTATTTCATTTCCCTATGTTTAGACTTAGGGTCTTCATTAAAATAATTAATTATTTTAATAAGTCGTGAACAAAGTGGAATTTCCACAAACTGTTTCTGGGTTCTTTGGAATGTTGTTGTCCAAGCCTCCCTGCAAAGTTTGAGACTTGGAACACTTCCGGATGCAACAAAAATTAATAGTTGGAGGCCTTTCTTTCCAACGTTTCATCACAGAGGCCAGCGTACCCAACAGAAGTGCATAGTCATCCCAAGAGGGTGATTTTCCGAGGTAAGCCATTCCAGAATTCCTTCGCGTGTTATTCAAGGTTTTTGGAGGAGAGTCTGGGTTTCGAGTTTCAGAAATTTCTGAGCAGAGGAACAGCCTCATCTCGCAGCCCCTTTTCAGCCAGCAACAGCGTTTCCAACAAGGCAGTGTAGAGGAGGAGCCACGCAGAGCAGATTTGGAGCAGCCTTTCTAAGTAGGGAGAGAGAAATCATTTCAGCCTGCCTAGAGCAGGCCAAGGTGCTATCATTCTAAGCACTCATTGTACCTTTCCCTCATTTCAGAAATTTAATAAAATGGCTCAGTTGTTCTGATTTATTTGCAGTGTTTTCTGTGTATGCTTCTATTTGTTGCAGTTTTTGTTTATGTTTCTTTGTATTGTTGTCTATTCCCCATTTGGGATATTACATTAATCCCCTTATCTTAGTGATCCGAGTGGCCACGTATTGAGCCTGTTGAACCCAAATGTATTAGCATAAACAACCAGTCGTATATTATATGATACATAATTCACTTCAATGAAGCTACAATTCCATAATTCATAAAACTACAAATCCACAATTTGTAGTTCAATCCAAAACAAATATTCAATGTAAAACACATATAATAATGGTAGAGTCTAGACCGATGCCCGAACCAGATCCCACAAGTAAATTTTGCTAGACAGCTTCGAACCTAAGATATATTACTTGCGATGCTTGAGGGTGCTATAATCCTCGGCCCCTCTTTCTACCAATTCTGCTTCAGAATTTTACTTCGACCTCTTGTCACTTATCTTCAGCATCGATTTGAGCCACAAGAAGATTTCGCTACAGGAATGGACATCCGCTGAATTGGTTCAAGGGTATTTCACCGTCATGTGAACCCAGATGTCTTTTTGCTTCAATAGCCTCAAATCCGAATTTTTCAACAGAGTTAATTAACAGAAATCTGACTAAAAACAATCCACAGATCTTCGGATTTCACCACAGCTTCTCACAGCCAAGTCACGGAGAGATTGGGGTGAAGCCACAGCATACGAGTCCAACCTTAGATCCATGAGACTAGCCACAGAACCCAACTTCAGTTCACGAGTTCAAGCTGCTAATTTTGTCTTTTCTTGATCTGTAACTCTATTTTAGCCTAGAACCTTCCTGAAGTTGGGATTCAGATCTCCTTTGATTGCTTCAAAGAATGTTGCTTCCTACGGTGCCAGAACAACTTTAAATCTTTGTTGCCACCAAATGTTGTACTTTTGCCCATAACAGAATCAATTTCAAATAAAAAACTTGCTTTCTCCAGATTGTACTCTTGTGCCAAGATTAAATGAAGAGAGGATAGATTAGTGTCAACTAGGGTGCTATCTTTCACCACTGAAATTGACAAGGGAAAAGGGGTCTTAAAAACCCTCGGAGCTAATGCGCAAGAACAAATGAATTGATCCACAATTGATGCTCCCAAAATGAATTCAATCCTCTTTAATTTATAGGCTTCCTCGAGGGGTTTCATCTTCTTAATTAATTGAGTGTAGCTTACTCAAAACCCTAGCTAACCCAAAATTTTCCCAACAATGGGTATTTTGGGTTCTTATCCCCTTTATAAAGGACTATATCCCTCGGGGGCGAATAGGCTACTAAGTCCATTCGTCCTCAATTTGTGGACATTATTTTGTGTTCTTATCCCCTTTGTAAAGGACTATAGCCCATGGGGACGGATAGGCTACTAAGTCCATTCGTCATCAATTTTTGGAGGACATTACAACATGACAGTTTGGGAGGAGAGCTTTCACTAGCATATTTTCAAACACTCCAAGAGGCATTGGTAGAGATGAAATCTATCTACCTTCACCTTCTTTCGGGTAGAGATCACCTACTCATGCTTATTGAGATATACCATGATGCACTAGAAGGGAAAGAGGAGAAAGTTGACAGGCTTACCGATGAGCTTGAGACTACCCAAAGTTCTTGAAGAGCACTTAGATGGCCCTTCAAGAATCAAAGTTGCAGGTTGAGCAACTTTTTATGGGATTGAGTTGTGGACATTCTTCATCCCCCATGTCAAATAGTCAGGATGTCAGGGGCACTCACGATTTGATAGAGGAACCTCCTGTGATATTTGAGCACAAGGAGCACCTAGATGAACAAGCACTTGTACAGAGGTATGTCCCAGAGGGTTCTAATTATGCATCCATGGGACGTGGAAACATGTATATTTTGGATGAGGGTACATTCATTTGGCATGCAAGTGCATTTGACACAAGTGGAGTGGATGTTGGAAGCCCAGGTCGACAGTGGGATCCAGGTGGGGCTTTCCATCTGTACCAGAGGTACAAGATGACTATGGCGAAATGGTTGACCCAGTGACCGAGCGCACATATTCCTTCATGGAATTTTGGTTAGCACCAACGGCCAGTTGGTTTGACTAGCGAATGAGCATACTCCAGGAGATATCCTAGCACATTGTTCGTGTATGGGATTGCAGGATGATCAGCGTGCTCTGACATTATATGGAGGCAATGCTCTTCCATTGATGTATTGGGCATAGGAGCCATCAAGGATCAGCACAGCAGTGACATCCCCATTAGCATGTGATGAGTTATGCCACTCAAATTTACCCAGGATCAATGAGAAGACGGATGAGCATCTAGGAGCATCATGTCTTCGATCGAGATATTAGCGGATTAGAGGCAGAGAGAGGGGCATTCACAAGATTACCCTTGGATATCCATATGGACTCTCGATCATACCCTTTGGGATTCACACACTCGCAACTCTCCAGTATTGTTTATTGTCCCGGAGGACTTGGTTGTTACCCCTTCATGCTCTCACCGTGAGCAGTAGGATGTCAGAGGCTCACCTGAGATAGTTGGATGAAAGAAAGCATCATGGGGAGGAGAGAGGTTTTCTAGTTGAGGCATATACTCAGGGCATGAGTTGGCAGGTGCAGGCTTAAGGATGGCATGGTCTACTGTAGAGGTAGCATATGTTCCGCCCGGGCATTCACAAGATTACCCTTGGATATCCATGTGGACTCTCGATCATACCCTTTGGGATTCACACACTCGCAACTCTCCAGTATTGTTTATTGTCCCGGAGGACTTGGTTGTTACCCCTTCATGCTCTCACCGTGAGCAGTAGGATGTCAGAGGCTCACCTGAGATAGTTGGATGAAAGAAAGCATCATGGGGAGGAGAGAGGTTTTCTAGTTGAGGCATATACTCAGGGCATGAGTTGGCAGGTGCAGGCTTAAGGATGGCATGGTCTACTGTAGAGGTAGCATATGTTCCGCCCCTAAGTACACACCCAAGGAGATGATCATGAGGGAGTTTCGTGACATACCTTCAGCAAGACATTCTGAGGCATTGCATGCGCACGAGGCACAACAAATGGTAGACCTCTTTTACAAGAGGGCATGTAGGCTCCAGGCAATATTTGGTGCATCATCAAGAGACGGGATAACGGAGTTCGCTATGTGATCTGGCCAGAACAGGGAGGTTTAGCATGCACTAGGTTGATTATCAATATATGTTGTCCATCTGTTGATTGTATATAGGGAGCAGAGGAGAGGCACGGATGGGTTCCAACAACAATCTGTTGAAAAAAATGCAACTAGTGTCGGTCTTCATAATTGTATTTGAGTCAAATGTAGTGTATTTGTCAAAAGAAAGAAAAAGGAATTTTATTGTAAAAGAAATTGACTTATTAAAGCATGGGTTTCAAGCTTGGGTCAATGATTTTTAGGTCAAAGCCTCCATTGTAGGCTTCTAGGGTTTGTGTCAAGAGTCTGTGTCCTTGTCATTATGTAAAATACCCTTCTTGGGCTTTATTAATCAAGAAATAAATTTATTTTGATGTAAATTAGGTCATTTAGGCCTCCACCAAGTCGGCCTCCCTAGGAAAGTTGGCCTAATTGGGAGGCAAAATCCACTGTACAAAGGCAACAACTTGACCTCATTTGAAGAACCAACCAAGAAGTTTGATCTGCAGTAGTTGGAGGCAGAAAAGAAGAGTGAAATTCCCAAGAAGAAGAAAAAAACTAGCGAAGGAGGAGACATTTATCAAGTAAGAAGAAGTTGTTTTTCTCTCTCTTTGACTCACACGTGCAAAATTCTGAAGCTGTTGGGGAGGCTGAAATTGTGGTAGCAGGGCACCGAAATTCTGTGTTGTTAGTGGGTTGGAGCTGGGAGGCAAGAGGAGACTACTGAAGTTTGCAAAATCATCTTGGAAGGTTGACTAGGTGGAGGAGGAAGGTCTTTTGGTCAGGTCCAAGGTCTTGGTTTGTCTCAACTTTATTTGAATATGCTAGTGGAAGAGTTTGACTACGTTTTCCCCTATAGAGGGGTTTTAGCGATGGCTAAGTGCCTATATCTGGTGTCGTTGATCTTCATGTTTTTGATTTGATGATTGTTTGATGAAAAGAAGATAAAAGAAGAACATAAAGAAAATTTAATAAGACTACAAGAATATCACAAGTAATAATCAATATATGAGAATATTTTTGTCTTTCTGATTTTCTAACGCTCTCAATACTATACAACAATCAGTAGAGATTGGGAGTTGTGAACTTCCTATATGGTTGTGGATCTAGGGACCCAGTTGGTTGTTAGATCACTCCACTTCTTGACGAGCAGGGATATGATAGCGAGTGATCTAGTTGATATCGGGGTTGATACGTGGAGGATTGTGGAGCCTTCACCAGTTGGCAATGCATATTTTCTTTGTTGTTATTCAAGATTGAGTCTAGTTGTAGACCAATAGACTCTGACCTTGCTGAGATGCCTTGGCAAGATGTGCTTCATGGTTGTGGGTTTGGAACTTACAGATATTTTGGCATGTCGTTCTAAGCGAGGAGGATTCAGTATGAGCACGATGGGCAGTTATTTATGACCAGAGTGGTGCAGCGACAGCATGGCAGTCCCTTTTTCAGATTAGCATGGGACCCTAGCATTACATGACTTGGCAGCTCAGCTACCATTAGGGATGAATTGGTTTTTACAGGGGAAGATCACTCAGATCTTCCATTGGACCTCAATTTTGTGGAGAGCGTTTCACTTCTCAGTGATTTGTTGATGCTTTGGAGCACCTCACTAGTATGGCAGTGTGATCAATTGGAAGTTGTGATCAACAGGAGGAGGTCATGGTTAGTTCATGTGGAGGAGGACCCTTCTCAGCAGGAGTTGGATTGTACCTTCAGGAGTTCACTGTTGAGGTACATGAGAGACTAGAGTGGTGCAACGATAACATCGCAGTCTCTTTTTCAGATTAGCATGGGACCCTGGCATTACATGACTTGGCAGTTCAGCTACCAATAGGGATGAATTGGTTTTTACAGGGAAAATCACTTAGATCTTCCATTGGACCTCAATTTCGTGGAGAGCGTTTCACTTCTCAATGATTCGTTCATGCTCTGGAGCGCCTCACTAGTATGACAGTGTGATCAGCTGGAGGCTGTGATCAACAGGAGGAGGTCGTGGTTAGTTCATGTGGAGGAGGACCCTTCTCAGCAGGAATTGGATCGTACCTTCAAGAGTTCACTCTTGAGGTACATGA
The DNA here is from genome assembly GCA_034641835.2 of Pinus albicaulis. Lineage (NCBI taxonomy): Eukaryota > Viridiplantae > Streptophyta > Pinopsida > Pinales > Pinaceae > Pinus > Pinus albicaulis. The sequence goes on along the minus strand of JAXQQM020077099.1, from coordinate 34,394 downwards.
CAGTGGTTTTCCGATAGAGCAACTTCATAAGGAAATGCCTGGGATTTTGCATTTTCGAGATGCTCTACTTATTCGCAGTATGTAGTGGGCCTCTGGTGTTTATGCCTTGTTAGGGAGAGAGTAGAACGAGGAATGCTTCATGATGATCTGGATGGTTTAGGACCTTGGTGTGAGATCCATTCCTAATGGGGTAGTACAGTGGTTTGAAGAGGCACAGTGGCACATTTGGGACCCTGGTATTAGTTTGGATCAGCTTGTGGAGCAGCAGCATGTGATGACATTGCTTGAGGACAAGCAATTTTGGGGAGGGGAGACTGCAATGTCCCCGATTTTTAGATTGCTTTATGGTGATATTAGGAGGGATTTCCAAAGCTTATGTCAGCCAAGTCACAGGAGCAGGATTACATTATTGGTGGCCACGAAGGGCTTTGAGGAGTTTTATTAGGGCCAACTAAGATTGCTTGCCATTTTTCATCATCAAGATCAATTCCCCGTTGTTTGATCTTGGTTCCGCTGCATTCGGACGATTTCTGTAAAACGATGTTATTAACGAGCATATTTTAATTAATTACACTTAAGGTGTTGTTTCAGGATTATTACTTGGATAAACACTTTAGTGTAACAACTCGTTGGAATCAGGCTGAAAAGATCTACAAGACAAATGATGAAAAGTGGCTTTGGGAGGTCTGTGTGATCATAATGGAAGTTTAAGCATTTTATGGAGATAAAAATGACTTTAATTAGGAATAAAAGGTGAAAAAGTGTTTTTATCTAAGGGGTAAATAAAAGGGGACAAAAGTCACTTGGAAAATAGGAGGAAAATGCACTAAGTGGATTATTAATAAAATAATAAAAGGATATTTCTAGAAGATTGGAGAAGACCCGGAAAATTCTTATAAAAGGGAAGAGAAAGCCATTTTCTCATTCATTCTAGTTTATGATTATTTCTTGTTGATTGATCGCTCTGGTGAGTTTCTCTCGAGGATTTCAGGTGAGACTCTCACACTAGTTTCGGTGAACATTATTGCCACCCTAACTGGTACTCACCAATTTCGGCGGACATCATTGCCACCCTAGTTGGCATTGCGGGAAAATCACACAGGTTTTCCATTTGTGCTTCAATTGCAAGTTATTTGGGAGACATTTCTTTAGTGGGATGAATTAGTTAGTAATGTCGGAATTGGAGATTGGATCGTTGCTAAAGACATTTGCCAGAGTTGAAGGTTATTGATTGATATCGAGTTGATTGGAGGGCCGAATTCATATTCTATAGAGGTTAAATTTATTTGTTGGGGCCGAGTTTATTAGTCGGAGCCCAATTTATTTTTTGAGGCCAAATTTATCTGTTTGGGTTGAGTTTATTTGTCGAAGCCCAATTTATTTGCCGAAGATCTTTATTTGTTGGGACCAAGATTATTTATTGAAGATCTTTATTTTCTAGGGCCGAGATTATTTGTCTGAGATCTTATTTGCTAGGGCCGAGATCATTTGTCGGAGTTGAGCTTATTTGTTGAGGCCAAATTCATCATTATAGGAGGGTCAAGTTGCTGACTATAGGAGTGCCGCATTGATTGAGTTATTTGCTGGAGTTGTATTACGGGTTCTCAGAATAATATTCTCCATATAAATCTCTTGATCAAATTTAAAAAAGTCGTGTTGTGCCTTAAAATATTTTTGTTGTTAAGTGTTTATTTGTTTTGCATACAAAGTGTTCGAAGAAAAGCTTGCATACAAAGCGTTTGTCAAAATTCCTAAAAGAGAAAATTTAATATTTTTGCAAATTGTGCTAGCATATTTCAGATACGGGATATTACAAAATCGACATTGTGATCTAGAGGGACATTTAAAAGAGCTTCACACAACTTCTTTGGACTAGGTCATTTTAAGCTTTAAGACTATAAATCCCAAGATGGTTTCTATGCCAAGCACTTCCTCCAAATTACTTATAAACTTATTGTTCAATTCTGTTATCTCCAGTTCCATCTATTTCATAGGCCTTGCTTCTCACTTGCCCAATTGCAGATGTGCTCCCACCTATTGGGAGTTGAGATAGATTACCATCTTCCCATAGTAAAATAGATATGCAATCACTATTCTTTGGGCAAGGTTGAGACAAAGAAGCATTTCATCTTTCAATGTACCATGTATTACAAAGTCATAGGGACATTGTATTGTCTCTAAATGGATTCCAACCAATCCTTGTCAACTTTCATCGAAGCATAGCCTTATACAAAGAGGCATGTTCTCTTAAGACAACACTTACTCCAAGGATCATCTTCCATAGTTTCATGGATTAACTCCTTTCCTTGAATCTTAGGGATGACAAGAGGGGTAGGGGCGTGGGGCAAAGCATCCCTCCAATGCTCAATTATGCATTGCTAGAGACATTTGTTGAAATTTGGGCAGCTTCAAGATGAATTTCCTCAAGAGTAATCCAGTTTCCCCAAAAAGAAACCACCTTTTCCCCAAGAAAAAATTAAATAAAAATTACCTGTGCAAGTCAACTTGTCACCTTATCATTATTGTTGGGAAAATCCTCAATATGTGGCAAACAAATAGATGAGAAAATAAGTTATTCAAGTCGGCTCCATATTATTAGAAAATAATATTATAATTATGGCACAAATTCAAGTCGCCTCCACTATTGGTGGCACCCTTTCACCCAATCAAATGCCTATATATTAGACCACCTTGTGGCTCATTCAAAATCACATCAAGTGCATCACATCAAAGGTCAAAATACTTCTAGGGTAGCTGCAGGCTTGATAGCCCTAGCCGAAGTGGAGAGAAGAAGGTTTTGGTATCTTTTCTTATGACCGGTTTTGGACGAGTTTGCGAGATTGTAGGCCAAGCTTGAGAAGGCAGTTCTGTGCAAGTTTGGATAATGTAATTCTTTGTTTTGCAGGCTGAAATTTATGTGTCTTGAAGGTAGGGCCGAGCCCCTGTGGTACCCTGTTTGGAGGGTCGTAAGGCCTGTCTTGCAGGGCCAAGTTAAGGCAGACTGTTGGCCAAGTTTGTTGATGGTTCTAGGCTAGTTTTTTGTGCATGTGACAAGGGTTATTTCTATGTTTGGGACTCTGGTAAATATGTTGCATTAAGGAGGGTCAAATCCCTCAAATCAGTTGAACAGGGACTTGTTTGGATGCTCGAATGAGGGTTGCACTCCCTCATGATAATGTGCAAGAGTGAAGGCAGCATATGAGGGATAACCACAGGTTACATGAGCTGTGCCAAGGCCTAGTTAGGGCAGTCTTGAAGCAGCCGCAGGTGCCCTAAAGGGAGGGATGAAAATCACAGGAAAAGTGCACAGAGCAGTGACCTTGTCAAAGAGGAGCAGACTTCAGTCTGAGGTATGTTCATTTGTTCTTCGTGTTGATGAATGTTAGGTGATGTAGGACAAACTTGTATAGCAGCTTGTGTACAATTTGGAGGGCTGGTAGAAAGTTGCTAGAAGAGCCCTAAGTATAGTCCCTTGCTAAGGACAACAAGGGTTGTTAATGGTCAGACCCGAGATGCCCTAAGGATTGACTCTTTGAGGATGCAAAGAAGCAACCAAGAGGGCTAGAAGCCCTAATTTATCGAGTTGTAGAGAGGTCATGTTCTGTGCTTGTGACAGTGACGTATGACAGTGATACTTGTTCTTATGGCAGTGATGTATGGCAGTGATACTTATGATTGTGATGACAATGATATGACCATGACTCGTAACAGTGACATGTGCTCCTATGGCAGTAACATGTATGTTATTTGAAACAGGGATATATGCTACTTGTGATAGTGATATGGAGGCAGCCCTTATGGTTTCATCTGTTGATTACTAGGAGACCTATCAGAGGTCTTGTGAATGGCTTGTGAATGCCTCCTTGATAGTCTTGTCTGCTGCCATCTCCTGAGGATATTGTATGATCCAGGGTTGGCCCTAGGAGGCCTAATGTGATTGATGTTGAAAGACTTGCGTCTCATTATAATTATTCTATTGGATTGTATCTCAGCTGAACATTTGATGAATATCTAAGATGAAGAAGAATTGATTCTAGGTTTTCCCCTTGTGGAGTTTTTCCCTAGTCTATGACCAAAATCCTGGTGTCTCTATTGTGTATGTTTTTCTTCTAATGTTCCTTATTGTTCCGCTACATTGTTAATTTTCTCTCTATATAATTGCTTATGATGATATGGGGTGAACATAATGTGAAAATAAATGTTGAAATGTTTTAAAATGCAATTATCTACAGCAAAGAAATATATAGCCTTTAAAACTTTAACATGGTATCAGAGTTGGGTTGAAGAAAAGTCTTTGGGAACACCTATGATAGATTTCTTGATCAAGCAGAGTGAAATAAATGAAGATGTTAGAGACCTAAAAGAATGCTAGGGTTTGAAGCAAACCCTTGCGAACCCTTCTTCTTACAAATAATGGTTAGGGTTTGGAAGAAACCCTAGGAGTGTCCTTGGATATGGAAAAGGTCTGGGTTCCATAGCACTAGAACCTTAGTGTGATTCAAAATCTTCATGATATGATATGATCAATGAGAAGTTATTGAGTTATTCAAGTACTTATGACAGATTCAGAGTAACCCTAGTTGGGCTTGTCTTTTACCCAATAGGAGATGGTATCATGCAGATCCATTAGTCATCTTGTACATTGATAGTTGGGCTTGGTTGCCCAAGAAGGAGATTAAGGATCTAGAAATGAGAATACGTGGTGCTCAGGAGGAAGCATTTCTTATTAACATATGGTTGATGGACAGTTGTGCCTCATGGCTAAGAAGGAGGTAGATCCAGAGGGAGTCGATAGCTTCCTACAATCTTTATTAAAGATAAGTAATTTCAAGAATTATGTTATTTCTTTATGACATTGTTCTTATTTAGATTGATTTATCTTCTTAGACTATTGTTTATTCTTCATGCATGAGTAATTGGCTAACCAAATGCTTTTTTCCCTGACTTCTTGGATTAGGTTATGATCAAGGAAAGCATATCCATCCTGAGGGCCAACAAGATGAAGAGTAATGCACATGGTGGAGTATAAGAGAGAGGGGAGTTTATGTTCCGACAGATTTGAGCAGAGATGGTTTCTCATGGACTGAGAGATCGGGACAAGTTGGATGGCATGTCCAACTTCGTTATCTGGAGGACTAGGATCCTGACAGTCCTGAATGAGTACAGCATCAAGGACCATGCTGAGAATGTCCTAGTTGTGCCTACCGATGCAGATCCTCTGAAGAAATTCAAGGAGAATCAGGCGCGAGCTAAGTGCTTGATCATGGATGGAGTCAAAGATCACGTGGTTCCACATATTTCCGGGAACAACACGACAAATGAAATGTGGACAACTTTGGACAGGATGTATTAGGGAGGCTCTGTCCAAAGAAAGATGCTTTTGGAGAATCAGATGTGGTTGTGTCAGATGCAGAAGGGTGAAGAAATAGATCCCTTCCTCTTTAAACTTCAGACTATCTGGGATCAACTGATTGCCATGGGTACGACTCCGGATGAGGGACTCTTGGTGAGGACTGCCCTGAATGCAGTAACCGAGGAATGGGAAACGTTTGTCCAAAGCATCTTGGGTAGGGCAACGTTACCATCCTGGGCGGATATGTGGGCAATCCTTCGACGGGAGGAAATCAGGAGGTTTACCAAGAGACAAAGCAGCAGCAGCAGCGGTACATTCAAAGTAAATAAAGAGGAGGAGGATGCAGTGCTTGCATCAAAGGGATAGAGGCAGGAAGGGAATAAGAAGAGGGACCTATCCAAGGTCTGGTGCTTTAATTGTGGAGAACTTGGACACATCGCTAGCAATTGTCCTAAGAAGAAGGGCAAGGGATCTTTTGTATCCAAGGCAAGAGCAGCAAAGGGGGACGATGGTAGTGACGATGACGTAGCCATGACTGCTCATGAGCCACGTAAGTGGGGTGATATTGATTTCTAGAGTAGCTACAGATGGAGTAGGCAGGATCCTTGAGGTGCCCAAACTCTTGGATCACATATGAGCTATGGGAGCCTTAAGATGGTTGCGGGACAAGTGGAGCAGTGGGTGCAAGAGATCACAGTGAAGCAGAGGGCAGAGCTGGGACGTTGTAGATGGGCGCAGCACAGTGCAGAGACAGCAACAGCACAGAGGTTGATGGGACTTCAGCAGCGCAGAGGGGTAGTGCTTATGCAGTGCAGAGTTGTAGCAGCGCAGTGGCTTCAAGGAGACAGCGCAGTGCAGCAGCCAAGGGAGCTTCAGTGATAAGGTGCAGCCCAACTAACTTGTCTGTCAGTGATTGGGAAGGGGTCCTTCAGTTGCTTACTTCTTAGCAACTGAGTTGCAATGCAGCAGTTAGTAGTGGCAGTGTTATGGGCAGCATGATGCAGCAAATTGAGAGGGAGTTGCAGCATGGATGTAGCAGCGTCAGTGGCAGTGACATGGGCAGCAGTACAGAAAGCAACAGCGCAGTGGACGAAGGGCAGCAGGCCAAACATCAGCAGCGTAGAGACCGATGCCGAGATAAGCAATACTTGGTGTGGATGTATTGCTAGAGTACGCTCCTTGCTAAGAGGGAGTGTTGAGACTTTGAGGTAGCATCGGGTGTGCTCTAGCCCTGAAATTTTGTGGAGGGGCTAAGACACACGAGACCTCCAAAACCCAAAAAAGCCTTTGGAGAAATTTCATCTAGTGTTGAAGTTATTTTTTTTAATGAGGACCCTAAGTCTAACTTAGGGAATTAGAAAAATTTAAGTGAATTAATTAAACACATGTGATGAAATGTTCTAAGTGACGTGGATCAAGCAGTCCTTTAATCTGAGCCGTCGATTAGAGATTAGATCACGGCCGTTGGTTTTCCAATGAGAAAAGTATAAAGGAAAGGCTTGGGGTCAGTTGGACACACACACACACTGGAAAAGCACTGAAACTAAGTCGAATTTCTGGGGCGAGGTTTTGCTGAGAAATTTGAAGCGAGTTTGCAGTGTTGTGAGGGGCAGAGGTCGGCGAGGGATGATTTGAATCCATAGGCGAGAATACAGCAGTAGAGGAGCAGTGCGTACCAGTCAATGCAGATCTAGCCAAGAGGACGCAGTTCAGCGAGCACCACGCAGAGACTGCGCAGAGGTTGCGTAAGCCCAGCTAGGGTGACGCAGACCTAGCCAGCGCAACGCAGCACTAGCTAAGGTGACGCAGTCCCAGTCGGGGCAGCACAGAGGCAGTGCAACATCAGTCAGGGTGACACAGTGGGGACGTTGGCTAGTGAGGGCTAACGTAGAGGCTACAGAGGCACCGCTGAGGGTTTCAGTGGGCTAGAAGGGGCTCGTGATCTATAAATCCCGTTTGAGGGTGTGATACAGCCATATCTTCTATCTTCGAGTGAAAGGTACAAGCTGTCATGTTATTTCTCTGTAGGGCCAACCATTTTTGGTGCCCAAAATGTTGTATTCAGATTCTGCATAATAAAAAAACCCTCTAGAGTTGTTGCACTTGTTTTACCGCATTGGGTTTTTCCAGGGACATTTGTTCGAAAAATCGTGTGTAATCTTGTCACATGTGTGTATTGTTCAGTAAATGATCTATAGATGTGTAGGCTGCAGTTAGTTTCTACTTTAATGTTTTTCTGAACAATTCAGTAAAATAACTTGTTAAGTTAATTAAACAAGTAGGTGAGTATATCTAGATACTGCAGTAGGGTTTATGTTTCGAAACTTTCACAGTTCTGGGGTCAACAGATACAGCAGTTTGATGTAAGGACCAAGCCCTCAATATCGAGATTGACGAGGATGTAAAGCCACCCAATGATCAGAGTGTCACTTGGAAACAAACAAGAGCTCAGACCTCGAAGGAAGGATTGCAGTCTCCCAGGTTGATGACTATGACTGAAGAGGCTTCCTATTCAGAGGGAGTAGACTGTCAGATTGGATGTAACAGTCATATGAGATGCTCTGAGACAAGAAGTCTCTTAGAGCATTATGCCCTTCATGAAAGGACTATACTAGATGACAAAGATGCAGTAGTTAGATGCTTCCATGAGAGAAAGTTCAATACTGATAAGGAATATGCTCTCAGAGGGAGAGAACAATGATAAGATCCTACCACCTATTGCAAAATGCACTATTATCAAATGTATGTGAAGTTGTCTTCCTCCATGATGTACTTAAGGAAGAAGCATACTTGGAGCTACCTCAAGGCTTTGAGAAGGAGACTCGTGATTGCAGATTGACGAAAGCCCCATATGGACTCAAGCAAGTCCCCTGGGCTTGGTATGCTAGGATTGTTGGACATCTAATGCCGACACCAAACTCTCTTCAAGGGTGAATGTATGTCTTTGATATTTGGTTTTATATGCTAATAATTTATTTCTTACAGGATCAAATCATCTCATTGTTCAAGAGGGAGTTGACCTTTGAGCCCAAGGTGATCCACTTCTTGAGATTAGAAGTGTAACAAAGAGATGATGAGGACCTCCTTGTTAAGGGAAGTATGTTGTCAGAGACTTGGCATGATGGATTACACTAAAGCAGTTGAGAGACTCTTCAAATTCAGATTTGGTGGATCCCACGATGAACAAGCAGCCAGATGAATTTGTGCTTTGCAGCGTGTACCCTGAACCAAATAGAGCCTAGACATGTATATTAGGATATTGCAAAGTCAGCATTGAGATACCTAAATGGTACAATCCGTCATGGATTAAGACCAAGGTTGCGGGGGAGCCTGCCCCTCCCCCCCTCTCTTGACCCTGCTCCCAAAATGCTCCCTACCAAAACGGGAGTGTTTCAGGGAGCGCTCGGGGACGAATGCTCTCCGAGCGCTCCCTCCTTAAAAAAAACGCTCCAGGAGTGCTTTTTTTAAGGTGGGAGCATTTGCTCACGAGCGCTCCCTGAAGCATTGAACGCTCTCGTTCAACAAATTTACGTCATCCGCGCGCGGAGAGGGAGGGCAGATTTTTGGAGGGCCTTAAGGGAGGGGAGTGGAGGGAGGGGAAGCAATAAAAGGAGTGACCCTCCCTCATTGTTATTATTTCATTTGAAGAGAGAGCTAGAGAGGAGAGTAGAGGAGAGAAAGAGAGCAAGAGAGCAAAGGAGCAAGGGAGCAAGAGGGAGCAAGAGAGCAAGGAGCTTGGACTCTGGAGGTAGAGCTTGGGATCGAAGGACAAACTTGAAAGAGGTAGGAGAGTCTAATCTAATTTTTTTTTTCTATGTGCATTTTTAATTTGTTCAAACATGAAAAAGAAAAAAAAAATTCTATGTTGCATGTTAATTTGTTGAAAAATGAAAAAATGAATTTGTTTTTTCTATGTTGCATTTAAATTTGTTGAAAATGAAAAAAATGAATTTATTTTTTCTATGTTGCATTTTAATTTGTTGAAAAATGAAAAATTGAATTTTTTTTCTATGTTACATTTTTTCCTATTCCCATTTGGCATTCCTCCATTGTTTTGCAAGTTAAAAACTTGAAAGTTTGAATTTTGAAACATCATGGCTATATGGCTTGGCATTTTCTTCATGGTGATTCCGTTTTTTGTTATTATGGTGTTGGAGAGTAGAAGAAAGAGGCCTATTCCAAAAGAGGAGGATGAAGAAGTGGGTTATAGTGGATATGATGAAAATCCTAAAGAGGAGTACCAAGTTGAGGAGGATGAAGAAGTGGGTTATAGTGGATATGATGAAAATCCTGATGAGGAGTACCAAGTTGAGGAGGATGAAGAAGTGGGTTATAGTGGATATGATGAAAATCCTGATGAGGAGTACCAAGTGACACCAACTAAAATTGACCAAACACCATTGTGGAAATATGTTACTAGGCCTAAAGCAGGGAAAGGGGGTGGAACCACTAAATTTTTATGCCCCCATTGCAATACACAATACACAGGTTCATACACCCGTCCCAGAGGGCACCTTTGTGGGAAAAGGCCATGGGATGGAGATAAAAAATATAGGAATCAAAACTTGTGTAAGTGTGTCAGCAACAGATAGAGCCAAATACATTAGGGAAGAGGAGGAAGCCCAATACAAATCTAAAAGATCTAAGGGTTTCATTGAATCTTATGCACCAGTCACATCATGGACAAAGAAGTCCATCAACTTCCACCCATGGCAGTGGATATGGAGGGACACCTGGACCAAACATCTCTTTAAGGCGTAGAACTATATCTGATAACCTTGACGAAGGGTTTAGGAGTGATGTGGATTCAAAAAAAATCCAGTTTCTCTATGCATGTGGGGTACCATTCAATGTTCTTCGCTCACCTTATTGGCGTGAAATGGTTTCTGCCATTAATGATGCCTCCAAAGGATACAAGAGCCCTGGGTATGACAAGGCTAGAACCGTGGGACTTGATCATGAAAAAGCAAAAATAACTCATTCTTTGAGTAGAATGACAAGTTCTTGGAATGAGCATGGGGTGTCCATTGTATCTGATGGATGGACAAATGTAAAAGGCAAGCCATTGATAAGTGTTCTTGTTGTGTCTGTTAGTGGTGCAATATTCCTTTCATCATATGATTATTCAGATAAGTTCAATACTGGCATCAACATTGTAGAACCATTACTTGACACAATTGAACATATTGGACCATACAATATCGTCGAAGTCATCACTGATAATGCTGCTAATTGTAAGGCAGTGGGAGCAATTATTGAGGATAAATACCCCAACATATTTTGGTTTGGGTGTTTGGTTCACACAATGAACCTTTTAATGCATGATATAATTAAAAACAAACAACCTCAATACAGATGGCTTGGTGATTTGTACAAGAGAGGAAAAAAAATGATAAGATTTATTACAAATCATAGCAATACCCATGGGCTTTTCCGTAGTCACTCAAGATTGGAGTTGTTGAAGATAGCAAAGACTAGATTTGCTAGCTATTACCTCACCTTCAAGCGCCTTTTGAAGGTAAGAGAGTCATTAGCTGCCATGGTATCAAGTCCACACTGGCAGGTATTAAAGGACAAGGCAACAACATCAGTTGACACGCAAGGTTTTAAACAGGTGGAGGAAACTGCTCTTGATCCTTTGTTTTGGACACATGTGAGAGAAATTTTGAATTTCACCAAGCCCATTTATAGCATGATTCACTTTGCAGATATAGATAAACCAGTGATTGGGGAGGTGTATGAGCAGATGGATAGCATGTTGGGGCAAATAAAAGATGTTGTTAAGGAAAACAATCCAAACTTGTATGAAATGATTCACAATTGTGTGTGTGCACAGTGGAATAAACTTAATGTTCCACTACATGCTTTGGCGTATATCCTTATGCCAAAATACTACTCTCCATCTTGGTTGGGCCAACCTGCACCTGGGGGTGGGGTTAGGATCAAACCTCGTACAGATCCAGAGGTACAAGAGGGATATATGAAAGCATCCATCTACCACTTCTTTGGGAGGTTATTAATTGCCTCCCCCTCACCAATAGGTGGAAAGTAGTTAATTGCTCATTTATGAGCCTTTGTTTCCCACTTCTGAAGACATTCCCCTGTCTTTTAGGAAACAATAAATTGGCCAATAATTCCATAAATAAATCTAATCACCCACATTAGATGCCTAGGACTGCTGATGGATAATAGTAATTTATAAAAATAGAATTACAATCTTTTTATCATTCATGCACTTGTACAAGTTGGTCCCTGACAGGGAGGAGTGTGCTAATCTGCGCCTTGAATTAGGCAGATACTTCAGTTGCATTGGTTTGTTTGGTTCTTTGCATTAGAGACAGATTTGATGCTCTCACATGGTGGGAAGCATATGGCGGCATGGGACTTTTGCCAAAATTGGCAAAAAATTTCTCTCACGGGTTGGAAATACTTCTTCTGCAGAAAGGTGTTGGAGCACCTACAGCTTCATCCATAATGTGAGAAGAAACAGACTCAACGAAAACCAGCAGAAAGCTTGGTTTATGTGCACTACAACTTGAGGTTGTTGAGTCATTATTGTGATCAGGCTTATGAGGATCTATCATATAAAGTTTGGGACAAAAACCCAGAGGATGATAATTTGGAGGTCGGCACTATACATCTGGCAGAATTGGAAGCAGAAATTGAGAGATGAGGATGAAGCAACAACGGCCATGCCATCGCCACACCCACCATCCAGTAGTAGTGTCAGTGCCAGTGTTCGAGTTCCAACTATTGTTCCTTTGCTGACGCAGCCTCCACCTACATCCTCACGTGGAGGGCATGGGCCTTCTAGTTATGGTGGTGGTACTTCCCGCGAGGAGACTGCTGGAAGACCACCATTACCACAAGCTGCTCATAAATTAGACATTTCTCGTGGCAAGAGGCCAAGCAATAGATAAAATAGATTTACAATTTACTAGTTTTTTCTATTTTCTAGTAGTTTTTAACTTTTTATAACTGTTGAAACTTGACTCTTTCATATTTAATGGAAGTTTTTTTTTGTAAACAATATATGACAATTTAAGTTTGAAGTTTGAAACTTTGAAGTTGGCAGTTATAAGTTTATAAGTCATTATGAATTATGAAGATGATGCCTCATGAAAGTTGAGAGTTATTTCATTTCGTTTCATTTTATAACATTTCATTTCATGTTAAATATTCTTTGTTGTAATGATTACACATAGTTTACAAGTACAACTATGGTGATCAATGGATCAATGATGATAAATGTTATATATTGAATTCTAAAAGCTTGAAACTTTAAGATTGATGAATTATGTGACTCAAGAGTTAATATGTTGTATGTTTCTAATTTGTGGACATGGTTGATGAAGATTATAACTTCTAGATGATTGATGATATGTGGTTCAATCTATGTTTTTATGTTTTTTACGTCTAATTCATCATTCTACATTCTTTTGTTGACATATATGCATCAAAATATATATATATATATATATATATATATATATATATATATATATATTATAAAAAAACGCTCCCCGAAATGCTCTCGAACCAGGAGCTTTTGAAAATGGTGCTACCGCTCCCGCTCCCAAGTAACCTTGATTGAGACACTGTTGTGACTAAAGAGATATGTCGATGCCAAGTGAACCAGGAGTGTTGTGAACGGGAAGAACACATTGAGGTGTTGCTTCAATATGGGTCTTTCTTTGATTTCCTAGATGAGTAGGTAGCATGCTTCCATTGCACTTAGTCCAGCAGTGGTCGATCATATTGTAGCTTGTATGTCTAAATTGCGAGCAATGTGGCTTCAAATGCTATCCACAGAATTGTTGGACATGGTGCCACTGATGTAACATTGAGGCTCCAACACAGAAGGAGCAGTGAGGCTCCAACAATGACTTGTTGCAGAACTGAAGCAATGAGGCTTTAGTAGACGAGCATGTTGTAGTCATTCTCATCAAGCCTTTGCCAAAAGTGAAATTCTTATTTTTCAGAGGGTTGCTTGGAGTGCAAGAGAATGTATCCCTCCCCAAGAGGGAACACTATTGATCGAGAACACTGAGCATATGCTCTCCCCCAGCCTTTCGACAAGCCATGGACTTGGTGAAAGGAGATTGAGCAATGAGGCTCCTGGGTGTGAAGGTACTCCTTAGAGCCATGGACTTAGTTGAGTACATGCCTCAGTATGCATCCTACCCACAAGTCACCTTGTGTCTTTATTGACCAAGGGCCATGGACTTGGTTAAGCTTGTCGGGATTGCTGCCCATCTGACCAATGGGTGAGGAAACTTAGATGTGTGTGATCTTTACCTAATGTCGAACGCAACTACCATGGCCTTGGTTATGGTAAATTGATCTCCCTAAGTATTGGATGCAGGTGTTCTACCACTTGATCACTAAGGATCAAGTTGGGTGAGGATCAATCAGTGGGCATAGGGTGTATATCTTTACCAAGGTCATTTATGAATGCCATAGACTTGGTTGTGGTAAATCGATCCCCCTATTGTCGTGTGGATCATTCTTCTTCTTCTATGGATCGAGTCATCATTGTTCAACTGAGATCAGATGAGCTTCTCTTATGTTGAGTCATGTACATCCAAGATAAGACTTATGGTGCAGTCGGAAATTCCTCCCTAGCTAAGAGGGAGTGTTGAAATTTGGGCAGCTTTGGGATGAATTTCACCAAGAGTAATCTAGTTTCCCCAAAAAGAAGCCACCTTTGCCCCAAGAAGAAATTCAATAAAAATTCACTGTGTGAGTCAGCTTGTCACCTTATCATTATTGTTGGGCAAATCCACAAGTCAACTCAAGTAATTATGTGGCAAACAAATAGATGAGAAAATAATTTATTCAAGTCAGCTCCATATTATTAGAAAATAATATTATAAATATGGCACAAATTCAGGTCAGCTCCACTATTGGTGGCACCCTTTCACCCAATCAAATGCTCATATATTAGACCACCTTGTGGCTCATTCAAAATCACATAAAGTGCATCGCCTCAAAGGTCAAAAGACTTCTGAGGTAGCCGCAGACTTGAGAGCCCTAGCTGAAGTGGAGAGAAGAAGGTTTTGGTATCTTTTCTTGTGACTGGTCTAGGACGAGTTCGGGAGATTACAGACCATGCTTGAGAAGGCAATTCTATGCAAGTTTAAGATGATGTAATTCTTTGTTTTGAAGGCCAAATTTTCTATGTCTTGGAGGTAGGGCCAAGCCCCTTTGGTACCCTATTTGGAGGGTCGTAAGGCCTGTCTTGGAGGGATGAGTTAAGGAAAACTGTCGGCCAAGTTTGTTGATGGTTCTGGGCTAGTTTTTTGTGCATGTGACAGGTTATTTCTATGTTTGGGACTGTGGTAAATCTGTTGCATTAAAGAGGGTCAAATCCGTCAAATCAGCTGAACAGAGACTTGTTTGGATGTTGGAATGAGGGTTGCATTCCCTCGTGATAATGCGCAGGAGTGAAGGCACCATATGAGGGATAACCGCAGGTTACATGAGCTGTGTCAAGGTCGAGTTGGTGCACAGAACAGTGACATGTCAAGGGGGAGTAGATTTCATTCAGTTTGAGGTATATTGATTTGTTCTTCATGTTGATGAATGCTATGTGATGTAGGACAGACTTGTATGACAGCTTGTGTACAGTTTGGAGGGCTGGTAGAAAGTTACTAGAAGAGCCCTAAGTACAATCCCTTGTGAAGGACAATAAGGGTTGCTAATGGGCAGACCCGAAGAGCCCTAAGTACAATCCCTTGTGAAGGACAATAAGGGTTGTTAATGGGCAGACCCGAGATGCCCAAAGGATTGACTCTTTGAGGATGTAAAGAAGCAGCCAAGAGGGCTAGTGACAATGATGTATGGCAGTGATACTTGTTCTTATAACCATGATGTATTGTAGTGATACTTGTTCTTATGACAGTGATGTATGGCAGTGATACTTATGATTGTGATGACAATAATATGACCATGACTCGTAACACTGACATGTTCTCCTATGGTAGTAACATATATGATATTTGAGACAGGGATATATGCTACTTGTGACAGTGATATGGAGGCAGCTCGTATGGCTCCATCTGTTGATAACTAGGAGACCTATCAGAGGTCTTGTGAAGGGTTTATGAATGCCTCCATGATAGTCTTGTCTATTGCCATCTCATGAGGATCTTGTATGATCCAGGGTTGGCACTAGGAGGCCTAATGTGACCGATGTTGAAAGACTTGTGTCTCATTATAATTATTCTATTGGATTGTTTCTCATTTGAACATTTGATGAATAACTAAGAATAAGAAGAATTGATTCTGGGCTTTCCCCCTTGTGGGGTTTTGCCCTGGTCTTTGACCAAAATCCCGGTGTCTGTATTGTGTATACTTTTCTTCTAATGTTCATTACTGTTCCGCTGCATTGTTAATGTTCTCTCTATATAATTGCTTATGATGATATGGTGTGAATATGATGTGAAAAAAATGTTGGAAATGTTTTAAAATGCAATTATCTACAGCAGAGAACAATCTAGCCCTTAAAACTTCAACAACATATGGATTTGATTTATGGCCTGCGTGACCCTATGCTCCTTGTTGTATCAAGACAAGAGGTTCTAAGAAAATTAGAGCACAAGAGAGATATTCATCTTCCCGATAACACAGTGCTAGTATCTTCTCTTCTAGTGGGGATTCTTCAATCTTAGATGTTAGTAGAGATATCCCTTCTACCTCTACCGCAAGAACGAGTGAGTTGATAGCACCCAAGACTACTCCATGAGGCCCTACTAGTACATTTCACTCTCATAACGACATTATCCAACAAGCATTAGGTATAGTCATCCACATTATTATTTCATACGAGAAGTAGGGCCTACTCCCACTTCTTTTGGGTTTACTTCCCTCAAAAAATGGTTGTTTCTTCCTCATCGACCCTCTCCTCTCTCCTCTCCACTTTCCTTTTCTAGAGTCCCCCTTGAGATAACATTATTGTATGCCTAGGTTTTGAGATGTTGTTTCACTTATCATTGTTGGTTTACTAGTTTTTCATTTCCCTTCAATGATTTTATTTCTCATCTTAGGTGGACCCCACTTATTTTCATATGGGCTTCTCATCACTGATCTAACCCCTAGTCCCTTGACCCATTTGGTCTTAAGTGCACATCAATATAAATTTCATTTTATTTTTGTATCTCCTCCATTTTATAGTGGCAATGGTTCTCAAAGCAACATATTTTTCAATTTGATTCACGGAATCCTGTGCAACCTTGAGATATGGACACTAATTTCGAAATGACTTTTATTCTCTTTATATTTTGTCAGCTGGTATATTGCACCTTATTTTGTAAATGCTTCCAGTCAACTATGTGAGCAGCCTTCCCCAATATGGGATTTTATTGCATGCAAGAAAGTTTGTTTCACAGCAAACAATGTATCATTTGGATAAACAATTGGGAGTGAGGGGTATCTACTTCACCAAGTCACCCATAACTTGCACTCAGCTGGCCCCAAATGCATGAGTCTACCCACTTGTGTGGACGAGATGGCCCATGAGGTGCAAGCATGTTACTTGGGGAATCAAACCTTAGTTGAGGAAATAATAATGTCCTGCTTTTACCAAAAAAGCAAGCCCCAATAGAAGGGAGATTGCACTTTGACTAAAATAGAAAGCATCCTTTAATAAATGAAAATTACAGGTATTGACAATTAAATAGAACTTTCCCATTCCATTGGCAATAATTCAACTATATTTTAATGAGAAATTGTTTTCTAAAAAAAAAACATTTTTTCAATGATGACACTGATAGATTTATCAGTAAATTAGAACATGAACAATGGAGCTCGACTGAAGCACCATTTGGCCATGTACAGTTTGTGGCACGGCAACTCTTCACAGATGCTTAAAGCAGACACATCAACACCTGCATTGAAGAAAGAACTACCTTCAAAGCACATTACTGAAAATAATTGTGAATTAAGAAAGAAACCAGAGATGTCCAATCATCCAGGGGATTACCCTGTGGTATAGTTGTAAAAACATTGTTAATTTTAACAAGAGGTGCAAGGTTCAAATGTTATTCCCCCATGTTAGAAGGCAAAAAAAGATTTAAAATTTTGGATATGGAGAATGTAGCATTAAACGGAGCACTAATAATACCAATGCATAAAGATGAAACCAAGGCTGAACAGACTGCAAGAAAAGATATGTTTAACAGATCCATAACAGTAACAAGAAGTGTCATTCGAATTTAGGGACACCTCAGGTTATTTCCTCGTACTTGCATGACTGCATTATCAACATCGACCTAAAAATCAAATACGTACAGCTCCGTAGGCCGTGAAGCTATAAGGGTAGAACCAACAGATAGACCATATGTATATTGCCCACATCCATCGGAAGGAAAAAAAAAGAGGAACTGAACAGATACAATATTGAATAGACTGTATGTAACAATTGTCATGTTCCCCAGTCAAATATGGAATCTTTACTTTTATAGTACCCATCATATTTATCTTCCTTACTTCCACTGGAATACAGTCACCAGAGACATGTTTTAAAGAGAAAAATTTACCCAGCACACAATAACAGCATGTTAATACTGTTCAGTTGACACTAGTTAACTTCAAGAATAAGCCCAAGATAATAGAATGGTGATAGCAAAAGCAATTTTACTATCATTATTGGCTGGCTGGAAGAGTTTTCATGTCTCAATAAACAAAAGGAACGTATTTACACCTGACTTTCTCCCTATAACTTGTATAGAGATCCCCAAAAGCCTCCACCATCATATCTTCTTCCAACTTGGCCCTATGTTCATAATACAGGAAGCATACCAGAATAAGTAAAAATAAGCTGACATAGGCGCGTAGGGCAATGCAGTAACCAGCAAATAAAAGCATATAGCTGGCGTAGATTGGGTGACGAACCCATCGGTAGGGACCAAAAATCACCACAGTTTTAGGCACTACAAGTCTATCAAAGTACTTTCCCAAGTAGTGTGTTGCGTTGTAGTGCACAACCATTGCCAAGAAGAGAACAAGGGAAGGAATAGCATTGCTCCATCCTCCTGGAATCATAAACAGTGGGGGGCTCTCATATGCAGCCAGCAAATGTCCCCCAACAACGGAGGCAACGAAACCAATTTGAACATTTCTGGAAGGGCTGGTTTTCCACTTCTTGTCTTCAGGCTGAGGGCTTAGATCTCCATAGAGATAATATCTGATGTAAGAGTTAATCATGAAGAAGCCAAAATATACAATAAAAAGCATCACAGGCCAACCTTCTATATATCCATTGAAATGAGCCACAGGAACTATAATAAGCCATAAAAGTGAGGCTGCTAGAATGAACATCTGTTCCCGTTCTCCAGCCTTCCCTTTGCTCTTTCTGAAGCCAGCAAAAAGAGCGGCAAGTCCCAACAGAACAGCTGTTGGCCATGGCCAGACTATAAAAAACCAACTACCATACATCCACACGTACGGATTCAACAATGCACCCAGAGTGAGTTTGGCTGCCCAAGTGGCAATGGCTGCCATTGCTATCCACTTGGAGGTCTCCAAGGGGGTCAGTTGTGTCAGCCTAGGAATGACCCTCTTGTTCCAAAAGCGTTCGAGGGCATCTCGTCTATACCATTGCCAACGGCTATTCGTTGGCATTGAGCTCATGGATGCCTTAGATTCCGTTGCTCTCCTCTTTGGCCCGTTACATTCTGACCAGTAGGGCACTCCAACAATAGGTTTTAAACTTGTCTGACTGTGCAATCTTAAACCCTCTCTAAAACTCCAGTGCCCTCTTGGATAAGCTCTCAGTTTTAATAAATGCCCATTCCTGAGGTTGTTATTAGCAGTGGATGCAATGTGGGTTTGCTTTACAAATAACTTCGATTTTGAAGGAGGAAATGCGCAAGAGATTGAGGAAGAGATAAAGGTAGCACCTGCTGCCATTGGAAGAAGCTCTGCTGATGTGCTGATGATGATGATGTTCCAACTCAATCCACAGAAATGGCCTTTAATTAATTATCGTGCAATCTTTCTACAGGGTGCGCTCAGATCTTTACATCCACAACTGTGGTGCGGACAACATATTCGCTAGCATTAACATGGAGATGAGTGAATGAACTTTTCAGTTTCTTCTTCAACTATCAAATTTTCTTAGATGTTTGCGTCCACTTACATATTTTACCCTACATGTCCTTTGTTAGGGAGACTCCTGACTAGGTTCGTAATGCAATCCACAAAACCTTAGCAGGAACCTTAAGTTGTCTTAAAAAGATGAGTTTGACTCCTGTAGTGCACTTAGGTTAGCATAAATTTATCCATGTGCTTTGAGGGTTGAAGATGGTTAGAGCTTTAGCTATCGGAAATTGTAGGAATACTAGTATGGAGATCCGTAGGAATAATAATATGGAGATCCAGACGACTCACAAGTTCAAATAACACATTCATACATTCTAAGAAATTTCGGAGAACGCCTGATTTCCAATAGAAATGAGAGATCTGGCATATACCATTCGGATTAAAAACTCTTGAAACATGCTAAGAAATTTGGGAGAACGCCTAATTTCCAGTAGAAATGAGAAATCTAGCACATACAATTCGAATTAAAAACTCTTGAAACATGTAATGTAGACCACGGGAAACCATGGTTGGTTACTTTTAAAACTGGGGAGGGGAGGTTTAAAGTTAACTTTAATTGTTGATATTTTTAAAGTTTATTAAAGAAGATATAAATGTGTATTATTGGTTTAGATCTATTTTAATTTTGGATCGATGAAGCATAGAAGGATCAAATCTCTTTGCATTTTTAGAGGTTTGCATGTCAAGAAATTTAATCTCTGTCTACTCTCTTTGCACTTTTAAAGAGGTTTGCATGTCAAGAAATCTAATCCCTTTCGAAGTTGGGTAGATCCAGAATTAACTTTAATTGTTGATTTAATAAATCTTTAACAAATCAACAATTAAAGTTAATTATGAGAATTAACTTTAATTGTTGATTTGTTAGAGATTTGTTAAAATAATCAAAATAAAAGAAAGATGAATCACAAGTGTTAATTATATAAATTTGTATTACCAACTTAGATTTATCTCAACTCTTGAACAATTAAAGTTAATTCTGAAAATTAACTTTAATTGTTGATTTGTTAGAGATTTATTAAAATAATCAAAATAAAAGAAAGATGAATCACAAGTGTTAATTATATAAATTTGTATTACCAACTTAGATTTATCTCAACTCTTGATCTACTAAGCATCTAAAAGGATCAAATCTATTTTCACTTTAAAAGAGGTTTGCATGTGAAGAGATTTGATTTCTCTGGATGCTTGGTAGATTTAGAGTTATCATGGATTTAGGTTGGGTTAATTTCTCAGTTTAAATAAAATGTATTCCACATGAATACCATGGGTTTTCAATATAATGGGTTATTTTTTATTTTTATTATTATTTTATTTTTGATGGGTTATTTTTATTTTTTATTTTATTTTATTTTATTTTGGTATAGTCAAAATGTTTACATTACATTACATTAAGTTACAACATCTCTACCATATTGGACTTAAGAACACCTCTGGACCTAAAAAAAATTGTGAAAAAAAATATAAAATAAAATGAATGACAAGTATTGGTTTCTTGGATATCAAATATCAAATTTACATAGATTTGTATAAGGAAATAGGTTTTTTATAATGATTAAGAAAGCAAATAGCCTAACCATATAAATTAAATTGTTGGATATCAATCTATAATAAGTATAAAAACACTTACTTTATAATGCATCTCACGTTGTTAAAATTTAAAAAACAATAAAAACTAATGTAACCATATGTATTAAATGGGTTGTTTGACACTCATAGGCATCCATCCATGACAAGTGTCTAGATTTAAAATTAAAAAATAAAATAATCATAAAAAATAACTAAATTATAACTTTATTTTTAATTATTAATTATAAAAAAAATAATATATGAGTTAAACATATATACATTTTAAAAAGCATGTAACAATATTCTTAGTTATGGAAATTCAACCCCAAAATGTAAATATTTTTTAAATTCAATTTCTTTTAAATTATAATTTTGTTTTTATTAATAAAATTACCAACAAATTTGTAAGTGAAAAAAAAAAAAAACATAATATACATATCACATTAAAATATATAACATATAAATAGTAGTAACTATAAATTAACATCAATTTTACCATATAAATTAAAATAACCAGCCTAGATCCATCTTAACCCCAGATCTATCAAGCGTGGAGAGGGATCCAGGTGCAAACCTCTTTTTTGAGTGCAAAACTTGAGGAAAGGTTTGGCGCTTGATAGATCCAGGGTTAAGATGGATATGGAGTTTTCATGTGCGGTCATACAAAATTTGTTGAACATCTAATTATTTTGATCATTTTAAATATGCTAAATATGTCTAAGATTCATTTGGTCAATTTAATTTTAACTTTGCTTAGTTACTTCAGTTTGTTGAGATGAGAGAGATTGTTAGTAACTTTACAAATTGGGATCGAATTGTGTTTCGAGAATGAGTCAAAGTAGTTTGTCGATGTAAGGCGATATAGTTTGAAAAGGGAGCAAGAAGAATGGGCCAGGCCATGTTAGCCCTTAACATAGTCAAGCCACCATGAAAAAGGTCTTGCTCAGGGATGACAGAGGTCAGAGAGCTTTTTTCTGATTTCTTACACTAGCACAGGTATGCAAAACTTAGGCTTTGATTAAGAAGATGGTCGTGTTACGTTGCTCACTGACAATATGAGGTGTTTCATTGGGCAAAATACTGGGGAATGCAGTCTCTGGTCCGGACTCTTTTTCTTAGTTTCCATCTCTCTGTATTTATCCCCAAGTTTCCATTTCTACCAATTACGAGTCTTGACGCTTATGGGTATATCAAAGGCCCTATTGATCTCTCCGACTGATTTTGGTGTGGCCACTGTCTCCTTACGTTCCCGAGCATTTGGATTCGGTGTGAGATATTATCTGAAGATGGATTATTTCTTTCCATATTACATGTTTGTATGATCTGGAACCACCCTGGCCTCTCTTGTAGCAGTCTACTTTTGTTCTCCTTATTTGGACGCCCCCTTGTTCATTAGTGTACGCTGAGATCTATGTCATTTTCTGAAGAGGTGGAGATTTGCCTTATCATAATTCTATCATTCCTTGCCTACATTATTCTGTCGGCCCTTATGTCACTGTGTTTCTCGAATGATCGAAAACTCAGTTGATTCCAGTACTCCATCGGATTTCTCATCTAATTCAGAGACTTTTGCTGGATTTCACAAATGGTATTGTCGTTGGAGGATGTGGGTTGATTCTCTTAATATTTCAAAGCCATGCAAAAGCTACAGTTTTAGATTCTGTGGTAGATGGTGGATTTGCCCCGGCTGTTTGTGTTGTTGTTGTTGTCACATATAGACCTTGCTTAGCTCTGCTTCGGCACTTCTGGTTTTCTCGACAACAATCTCAGAATACTCGTTTTCCAGCTGCCGGAATTGCTCAATAAATTCACACTGTTTCATTGGTGCATCTACCTGTCGCAGTTAGTGCATTTGTCCAATTCAAATCTTATCGGATTTGGTTTTGCTCCAAGGGCAGCTGATATTTTTTGGCTCTCCCCAATGCAACTTTGATTAATTGCCCACAAAGATATCTGCTCCATCGCATTCACTGACTATGGATCTCTCTATTGCAGAGCCCTTGGGATGGTGCCTTTTTAACTTTATCTCCATGATCTGCAGGCTTCATTCGGGTCTCTATATTTGGAAGTAGGTATGATCTGACGGCATCTGGCAGCTAGTGGGTTTGGAGGCCCGAGATGGGATAAATTATTTTATTCCCTCTTATCAGACGATATCTGTACTTCATCTATATCATATCTTCTGCCTTTCTGGGAAGTTGTAACATTTAATCTTTCCTTGGATCTTTCAAAGCTGGTGCAAGTGATCTATTGTCATGGTCAGTGTTCTTTAATCCTATTCTGGTCTGATTTACCTGGCCATCAGATCTTACAGATACTGGTGTTTCATACGAGGCCACAGCTGGTTTTTTATCCATTTGGCGGTGACCTGGGGAGTGGTTTCATTATTTCTGGTCCCTGCCTGACATGGACATGACAGATCAAGGCAATTTGACAAATGGATCCAAGCTGGGTCTTGATTCCGACACCTCAGCTCATGATGCTCTCATTAGTGCCACCATGGACGCTGAAAAGTTATATGGTTGTGATGATGCGGTTGATAATATGATAATCCTACAGGCCTGTCATACGCCACCATCATCGGAGGGGAATGCCCTACTGGATTTTGCCGATCGGATTGATATTAAGAAGCAAACAGGATGTAGAAATACAAAGAAAGCATTCTACAAACACAATTTGGTGATAAAGGAGATACAATTGGATCACAATGACTTATGCCGCAGGGTGGCTAGCTTACAGAAGAGAGTTTTGATCGGAAGATGGATGTTCCCTGATGGAGAGAATATAGATATGGATGAATGGGTACGATAGGTATGGATCCCCTACATTGGATATGCTCCTCGAGTCAGTATGCTCCTTAACTGTTGGTTTAGCATCCATTTTATGGATGAAAGAGATATCTTTAAGGTCATGAGCCGCACCTGGGTCAGAGTTCGTTGTTACATGCAACTTATCCTGTGGTATTTGGGGTTTAACCCAGTAATGGAAGCACTTAAGAGGCGTAGCGTTCGGGTCAAACTCCCTGGGATTCCCCTGGATTTTTGGCTCATAAGGCCCTCAAAGCCATCAGAAACTCTATTGGCAGCACCAAATACATTGATCCATGTATTGTCGGGGCCAACGACAAAAGGATTGCTTGGCTATTAGTCGAGGTGGATTTTGCAGGCGGTCTACCAGGAGATGTGGACCTTTTATGGAATCAGAGACGACAAAAACAGTGCATCGATTACTGGGGTATCCCATTTCGATGTCTCATTTGTCATCGGACTGGACATCTTCGTGATCACTGTCCTCTACGTCACAAACTTGGCAAAAAAGGGCAAAATAAGGAGCGTGATCATTACAAACATACTGCATTAGGTAATCCGTGCATCCACATCACAGGTAACTCCTGTCCTATTTCTTCTGATGAGGGGGATGAATATGTTTCAGCCAATGATCCGAGTGATAGTACTTTATTGGTTGTTGATGGGGGGGGGGGGCGGGATATTTTTTATCCTGTACTGGACATTTATGATAAGGTGGATGATCCAGCTTCTTTACATTATCGGGATGTTGTCTCAGATGTTTTCCATGTGGACAATTCTCATACTGGGTCGGGTTTGGCTCAATGCCATACGGCTCTGGACATATCTGTTAAGGATAATGATCAAAATTCTATACATTGTCGGGATGATGTCAGGGGTGTTGGACTTGGGCGGGTGGTCGAACTTTCTCCCCCGTCAAATTTACATGAGTCTAGCCCATCCGAGCGACATGAAAATTCAATTCATGATCATTTAACTACTGGTGAGTCTGCGAATCCTCCTCTTTTTTCATCCTCACATTATCACATAGGGGAATCGTCTATCGTGGATGTTGATGTCACAAAAAACCCTCTCCTCATTACGTCCTCTACTAATGACCATGTCGAAACATCCTCCCCGCATAATTCGGTTGGAACTGATATTGAAACGCTATTAGGCGACCCAAACCTGGATCTAGCTGCCCTCACGGTCTTCGACAATCTCATTGCATCTCCTGATACAATCATCTCTCCATCTAAAAGGTCCAACGTCACCCTTCGAAAAAAAAGGAACAAATGTCCTCGTCATCCTAGGATCCTGCCTAGAGCTCTGTCCAATGCCCCAGACGAACAGGATAATTTTACTAACATTCCAGTAGTTGAGTCTGATGACATCAATCAAGATATCCGGGCGCTTAGAGCAATTCTACCAGTCGGGATTTCTAAATGACTCATTTCCTTTCAATGAATATCCGGGGGTTGGGCGATGCCTCCAAACAACATCGCCTGAGGAACATTATCAAATCAGCGAAACCTTGTATCATATTATGCCAGGAGACTCTCAGTAATCGCGTCAAGGCCATTAACACTTTTCTTAGCATCTGTAAAGGTTGGAGTGCCGTTGCTATTGATGCAGTGGGACACTCGGGTGGACTCATCGCCCTCTGGGATCCAATTTGGGGGAAATTTAAGGCTTATAAATTTTATGGCGGGATCTTATTGACTGGTCATATTCGGGGTTTCGCAGGAACCCTCAATATTGTCAATCTATATGCCCCGTATCAACACAGACTGGTCTTCTAGAACAAATTTAAATTTTCAGGGATTTTATCTTTAAGGAACTTGATTGTTATGGGCGACTTTAATTCGACTATGAATCTGAATGAAATATGGGGTGACAGGGCTAGGGGTGATGGACTGGCAGATTTTCTTCATGAATTATTCACAGAATTCAATATGGTGGACATCCGTCCTACGCCGATCATCCCAACAGGGACAAACAAAAGAATAGGTTCAGAGTTCATTGGTAAAAGGCTCGACCGTGCTATGGTTAAAGACAATCTTATAATCCCATTAGGCTTGCCCAGAACTGAGGTGTTGATCTCCCAAATATCTGATCATATGCCGATCTTATTGTCCTGGCGGGTGGGAGACAGACCTTCGGGGCTACACTTCAAGTTCAACAAAGCCTGGCTGGCAGACAAAGAATTTGTACAGCTCATACAGTCTACATGATCACAGGCTTCGAAGCCGATAGGGTTGGGTAGATGGAATCTCTTCCATCATAAATTGCAGTTGCTAAAGAAAGAGACTAAAAGGTGGGAGATCAACAAGAAAAGGGCCCTTAAGGCTGAATTGATTGCGATTCAACATGATATGAAATCGATTTATATGAGCTTCAAGGACTGTGCCCCGTACATTCAAGCATATGAAACGCTCAAGACCCTCGCTGACAGGGAAAAAGAAATCCTTAATATTGAAGAGACTTCCTAGAAATTGAAGAGCGGGAACAGGTGGCTAAAAAATGGAGATCGCAATACAAATTTTTTTCAAAAATGTGCCAGCGATCGTAGAAGTCGGAATACAATATGGCGGATTCTAAAAGATGATGGCAGTTTCGCTACTTCTACGCTGAAAATTCAAGAGGTTGCACATTCTCATTTTAAATCTTTCTATCAACAGGATCAACAGATTGATGACACCTGCCAATGATGGGTTATTGATAATGTTCGCAGAATCTATGAGGAGGTTGATATTATATCTCTGGATGAACACATCAAATCGGAATAGGTTGAAGGGGTGCTAAAATCTCTCCCTCATGACAAGTGCCTAGGTCCTGACGGATGGACCTCTGAATTCTTCATTTTCTTCTTTGACATAATGGGGGCCGAGCTGACAGAAATGGTGGAACTATTCAGAACTTCTGGTCATATTCCAGCAAATTTAAATTCTACATTTATTGATCTAATTCCAAAAAATGACAACCCCACTACATTTGGAGAATTCCGCCTTATAGCTCTATGTAATCTGCTATATAAGATCACATCCAAACTAATTGCGAATAGATTGAAACAGGATCTATCAAAACATATTTCTCCATAGCAATATGGTTTTCTTCCTGGCAGGTCCATTCATGATGTTATCGCGGTCGCCCAAAAGATCCTCCATTCCATACATTCCGAGAAAAGAGAGGCAATGATTATGAAGGTGGACTTGTATAAGGCTTATGATACTCTCGACTGATCTTACATCTGCTTAGTCCTTTTGAAGATTGGGTTGCCGCTCAAGATTATCCGCTGGATCATGTCCTGCATAACCACTGTTCGATATGCTGTGATTGTGAATGGCATGCCTACATCTTTCTTTAAGGCAGGTCGGGGACTCCGACAAGGCTGTGCATTGTCCCCACTTATAT
Source organism: Pinus albicaulis (assembly GCA_034641835.2). Taxonomy (NCBI): domain Eukaryota; kingdom Viridiplantae; phylum Streptophyta; class Pinopsida; order Pinales; family Pinaceae; genus Pinus; species Pinus albicaulis. The sequence goes on along the minus strand of JAXQQM020077099.1, from coordinate 7,172 downwards.
TCATTTTAATCATGGACGGTTTCAGTCAGCTGATGAAAATGGCCACTCAGAAAGGACATGTCATCGGTTTTCATTTCACAGAATCCATTACTATCTCCCATTCATTATTCGTAGATGATATGCTGCTGTTTGGGATTCTTAAAAGGAATCACTGGTTTTATATTCTCTTTCTTCTTAACAGGTTCATTGTGGCAATAGGCTTGTGCATCAACAAGGATAAGTCCTTCTTATTATACGAGTTCGGTGATATCGACGAGATTAGTTTCATTGCTGATTTTCTCGGAGTTGGAATTCAAAAGCTCTCCGGGGGTTTGAAATATCTGGGATATAACATTAAACCATGCGGGTACAAGCGTTCGGATTGGCTCTGGTTGCTTGAGAATTTCAGAAGTAAAATCACTCAATGGACTCACAGATGGCTCTCCATGGGCGGTAGATACATCATGGTCCAGGCGGTGTTATCCCAACTTCTGGTTTATTGGGGTCATTTATTTTATTTGCCCGCAAATATTGTGTCTGATATCAACAGAATTATAGCTCGATTTCTATGGAATGGATCTGCAAACACTAACAAATTCCATTTAGTCAGACTTGAAATCTTGAGCAGGCCCAAGGAGCATGATGGATGGGGCATCCTGGATACCAGGATTTTTAACATGGCCCTACTCATCAAATCATTTTGGCGAGCAATAAACGGCATAGGCATCTGGTCAGAGATTATTAAATTCAAATACCTAGAAGGTGATACCCTTCATAATCTTCTCTGTAACGTTTTCTATATCCCAGTGAGCTTCTCGTTTATATGGGGAAGTTTTAAGAAAATTCTGAGTCACACAGCTGATAGATTAACTTGGCTCTTCCGGGATGGGAGTATAATACCATTGGGGGACATTAATATGCAAGGCTTTGACAGGCACACTAAATTATCTGCCCGTCTCATCCACAGATTGGCACACAGAGGCATCAACTACCTATCTCAAACAATTTATTATTGGTCATTTGGAGCCCCCATTTTTAAAAACGCATCTCAAATGGACATACATGGAGAGGATGCCTCTGAATGGGGGCTAGTGGCACAATCCCTGTGGGTTGCTGGGGTAAGTCGAGTGACTGGCGGCGACTGTATTGTCTGGGACGAGCCGACAGTGGGGAATATGCCTATTGTGCATGATATATACCACAGAATAAACTCCCAGGTAAATTCTAAACAATACACCCGTGTTTTTGCCCCATACTGGAAGCGACATCTGCCAACGAAGATTGTCCTTTTTGGGTGGCTTGTTTAGAAAGATAGAATTCTATCCTGGAATAATCTGATGAAGAAAGGAATGTTGGGACCTAGTAGATGCGCCCTCTGTGGCTGCGCTGAGGAGTCTACCACACATCTATTCATGCTATGTCCTGTGGTAAATTAGCTATGGATACTATTATCTATTCATTTCATCAACCTGGCATGGGATCCACATGATTTCATAACCGCGGCATAGGAATGGGATTCGTTGAACAGTATATTTCGATCATTTCCTTTCATTTTAATATGGGAAGTTTGGAATGCCAGGAATTGGCTCATATTTGAAGGCCACCCATTCAATTTACCACACATATATTGTGCCATTATGCGCAGGATTGATGATCTTCCCATCAAACAAAACATAACAATTGATGGCTCCCGAAGGATCCGACCACATGAGGTTGGTTTACCAGCTGTTTATTTTGATGGTGCTTGCAAAGACAGGATTATGGGTTGTGGATCCTGGATAAAAATCTCCGGTAGAGAAAGAATTGACTTACACTAGAATGGTGGACCGAGTACCAACAACAAGGCAGAATTGATGGCACTATGGGGTGGGCTTTATGTAGCTGTTAATATGGAATTATCAGATGTTCATATATATGGAGACTCGGCTTTGGTCATTGGCAGTATCATGGGCAAATTACATATACAATCTCCAGATCTACAGGGATGGATCAGCAGAATTCGACATCTTTGGCATATACTTGGCTCCCCTCCATTATCCCACATTTTTAGAGACCTGAATATGAGGGCAGATGGTCTATCAAAAATAGGTTTAATTTCTGAGTTTGGTGCCATACAGGTGGTTCAATACAAGGATGGCGTACGCATATGGGAGTCATCTATCCCTATCCCATGACAGTCGGTAATTAAATACATCCATGGTTTGGATTTTTGTTTTTTGCTAATCATTATATTTTTGTTTGACTCTTATTCCTTCGACGTTTTCCTACACCACTCAAGCGAGCCAGATAATCAACTCATCAAGCGAGCCTGATGGCCGTTCATGTCACTATGTTATGGGATCTTTATTACCTATTTTTCTCAGTTTTGAAGTTTATCGCTCAGAGTAAAGATGAAAACGGGTTCGGATGTCCCTGTTCACAGTCTCTTTCAATCTTGCTACTGATGCCTTTCAATCATCATTTCATGTTATCAAGCGAGCCTGATATATTACATTGCTCCAGTCATTTCGGTATCTGGGAGCCGTCTTTATTCAGTCGAGCCGGTTTTCGGCCACACATGATTGGCCTTTCAACATAGCAATTGGAGTTCTCATGCGTATCTGATTAACATACAACTACATCTGCTGATCTATCAAGCGAGCCAGATATGATGTGTTCCCCAATGTTCTTGTTATATACAATTTTATATTTACATTCTTGATATATGATGCCTTCATTACATCTTAAGGAGCGGTCAAGCGAGCCTGAAAATTATTCAACGCCAGTAGCTGTTTTGTCAAGCGAGCCTGAAAATGATTTTTCTCAATGATCCAGTCGAAGGAATATAAGAGATCCAGATAACTATTTATATTGCATACAGTTTTATATTAACAATCTTTGATCTCAATGTTGTAGTGCTTATCTCTTTCTCACAGGGCCATCGAAGTTTTTAACAAGCGAGCCAAATTATTACTTTGATCATTTTTCCATATCACATGTTATTGAAGAGTTCAGCAACTGTCCGCTTCTATTCCTCTCTTTAAAAAGAGTGGCCATTTTTGTGTGCCCTTTGCTGGACTCGTAATTTTTTCTGGGTGATTACTCCCCAGTGATGTTTGGTCATTACTATCTATCCGCCATGACACCTTTCTTCCTTAGAAATTGTCACTGGGGATTGATGTGTTCAACCAGTTTCTTCTCATCAGCCCATGATGGAATGTAATGTTTCGATCTATGCATTGTTAATACAAACAACGTTTTTTTCTTTTTTTTTTTATGAAAAAAGAAAATGTGGATAATAAGAATATAGTCAATTACAAACAATAACGGGAAGAAGAGAGAGGCAAAGACAAGGAGGGAGGAAGAGATATAGATATGGAGAGATAAGTGTTAGAGAGAGAGAAAAGGGGAAGAGAGAGAGAGGGAGTGGAAAAGGGAGGGAGAGAGAGAGATATACAGATCCATAGAGAGAGTGTGTGTGTGTTTGGGGGCCAAGATATATAGATAAAGAAGGAGAGACAATGTGAGATAGAGATATAAATGGAGAGGGTAGAGATGTGCTTACACTCAAATCAATGCACACTATTAATCTAATTATTTGAAGTTAATGTACATCATACATAAAGTAGCATCAAATCAAAAATCAGCATCTACACTTAAATCAATGCATCTAGTGCAAACAATCAAATAGGATTAGAAGTCAACATTTGCACTAAAATCAATGCATCAAGTGTAAAAAACCAAATAGGATTAGAAATCGACATCTACACTGAAATCAATGCATCTAGTGCAAGTAATCAAATAGGATTAGAAATCAATATCTACAGTAAAACCAATGCATCGAGTGCAAGCAATCAAATAGGAGTAGGAATCAACATCTGCACTAAAATCAATGCATCTAGTGTAAGGTAAGGTATTAAATAGGATTAGAAATCTAAATCTACACTCAAATCAATGCATCTAGTGCAAGCAATCATATAGGATTAGAAATCAATATCTACACTGAAACTAATGCATCCAGTGCAAGAAATCAAATAGGAGTAGAAATCAACATCTACACTAAAATCAATACATCTAGTGTAAGGTATTAAACAGGATTAGAAATCGACATCTACACTAAAATCAATGCATTTGGTGTAAAGTATTAAATAAGATTAGAAATCAACATCTACACTAAAATCAATGCATTTGGTGTAAAGCATTAAATAAGATTAGAAATCGACATCTACACTAAAATCCATTCATCTAGTGCAAACGATCCAATATGATCAAAAATCAATATCTACACTGAAACCAATGCATCTAGTGCAAACAATCAAATAGGATTAGAAATCAAAATATACACTAAAATTAATGCATCTACTGCAAACAATCAAATAGGATTAGGAATCAACATCTACACTAAAATCAATGCATCTACTGCAAGCAATCAAGTAGGATTAGAAATCAATATCTACATTGAAACCAATGCATTAAGTGCAAACAATCAAATAAGAGTAGAAATCAACATCTACACTGAAATCAATGCATCTAGTGTATTAAATATGATTAGAAATTGACATCTACACTGATATAAATGCATTTAGTGCAAGCGATCATATAGGATTAGAAATCAATATCTACATTGAAACCATTGCATCCAGTGCAAGCAATCAAATAGGAATAGAAATCAACATCTACATTGAAATAAATGCATATAGTGTAAGGTATTAAATAGGATTAGAAATCGACATCTACACTGAAATAAATAAATCTAACGCAAGTGATCAAATACGATTAGAAAATAAATATCTACATTAAAACTAGTGCATCTAGTGCAAGAAATCAAATAGGAGTAGAAATCAACATCTACACTCAGATCAATGCATATAGTGTAAGGTATTAAATAGGATTAGAAATCGACATCCACACTCAAAATAATGCATCTAGTGCAAGCAATCAAATAGGATTAGAAATAAACAACTACATTGAAATCAATACATCTATTTTAGTGAAAAAACAAAATATTCATGACTTTCTAGATCTAACTTCTATGTCTGTATTTGTCTCGGTGTGTCTTTTTCTTCTTCCCTCTCTCTCAACCTTCCATTTTGTGTATATATCCCTCCTTCTATCCTTCTATATCTCCCCCTCCCTCACTCCTTTATCTCTCTCTCCACCTCTCCCTCCCTTTCTATATCTTTCTCTTATTCCCTCTCCCCTGCCTTCCATCTATATTGATACCTCCCTCCAACTCTCCTTATTTGTCTCTCTATCTCAACCCCCTAAACACATGACTCTCTCTCTCTCTCTCTCTCTCTCTCTCTCTCTCTCTCTCTCTCTCTCCATTTATATCTCTATCGCCCTTTGTCTCTCCTTCTTTATATCTCTATATCAGCCTACTCTCTCTCTCTCTCTCTCTCTCTCTCTCTCTCTCTCTCTTATGCCCTCTCTCCCCCCTCCATCTATATATATGTCTCCCCTTGTCTCTCCTTCTCACCCCCAAAAACATACACATTCTCTCTCCATATCTATCTATATCCCTCTATTTCTCTCTCTCATTGTCTCCCTATCTCTCCCTTGTCACTTCCTCTCCCTCTCCACCTTTCTCTCTCTATGTCTTTCTTCCCCTTCCAACTCCATCTCTCTCAAGTCCTCTCTCTCTTCCTTCCTCTCTCTCCCTTGCTCTCCCACCTCCCTCTACCTACCCCCCCCCATCACACACACACTCTCTCTCTCCACCCTCCAACTCTGTCACTATCTCCCTCTCTCTCTCCTTCTCGCTCTCCCTCTCTCTCCTTCTCGGTTTCCCCCTCTCTCCCCCTTCCATATCTATGCCTCCCAGTCTCTCTCTTCCCCTTCATTCCCTATCTCCATCCTCTCACTTTCTCTCCCTCCCCTCATCTCCTCTCTTCCTCATTCCATCTTCATCTCTCCCTTGTCACTCCCTCCCTCTCTCCACCTCTATCTCTCAATGTATTTTTTCTTCCTTCCCTCTCTTCCCCCCTTCCAACTCCATATCTCTCTCCCCCTCTCTCTCTCCTCTCTCTCAAGTCCCCTCTTTTTTCCTTCCTCTCTCTCCCTTTCTCTCCCACCTCCCTTTGTCTCTCCCCCCCCCACCATACACACTCTCTTTCTCCACTCTCCAACTCTATCATTATCTCCCTCTCTCTCTTCTTCTTGCTCTACCCCTCTCTCCCCCCTTCATATCTATGTCTCCCTGTCTCTCTCTTCCCCTTCTTTCCCTATCTCTATCCTCTCCTTTTCTCCCCCTTCCTTCGTATCCTCTCTCCCTCATTCCATCTTCATCTCTCCCTTATCACTCCTTCTCTCTCTCTCTCCACCTCTATCTCTCAATGTATTTGTTCTTCCATCCCTCTTTCCCCTCCAAATCCATATCTCTCCCCCCCCTCCTCTCTCTCTTCCTTCCTCTCTCTCCTTGTCTCTCCCACCTCTATGTCTCTCTCCCCGACTCTATTCCCCCTCCATCTCACTCTCTCTCTCTCTTAAATGTGATCCCATTATATTTTATTTAAGAAAGTATCTTAAGAAAAACACAATTGGTTGTAAAATATTAAACCTATATTTTGGATCAATCATGTCAAAGAAAATACAATAATAAAAAACTTAAATGAATCATGCACTATCGTTCCTCTATCATTTTGAGTCACTTTTCTTTCTCTATTTGCTTGGATCTTTGGTTAAAATGCATCTATCTTGGTTCTTTATAATATTATTTAGATTATACAAATTTCACATTTGTATATATAAAAAATATTCTCCTTTTTAATTTATTAAAACCTTGATTTAATCTCTGTGGGAATATTTTTAGTAGTGTGATGATCATGGGTTTAGATTTACCTCAAAATTAATTATAACATTTTTGCTTTTAGATTTAATTAAAAAATGTTATAAAATTAAATTAAATTAAAGTATTTGTAAAATATTTTGATTTTGAAATAAGTTATGGTTTTTTGGCATGTGGTTTTGATAAGCCAAAGACCATGGTATTGGCCCATGGTATTGTAACAAAATAATTAAAAGCCTAGATCCATAACATAATAATCAAAAGCCTAGATGACTCATGGCATTAGCTCATGGAATTATGATTTTTTTATCTCCTCTCCCTCTCTCTATCTTTCTCTTCTCGATATTGGCACATGGTATTGTAAAAAAACTTTTAGAAGTTAATGATATCCATGGTAAATATTTATGATTAAAAATCTTGTTATATT